>PVJA010001727.1:0-105694 GCA_004027025.1 Myocastor coypus | reverse complement strand
AGATGCCCTCTTTCTCTTGTTGCTGTACAAAGGACACAGTTTGTTTTTAATGGTGCTAAATGGAATGCTATTCTTTGTAATGTCACTAACATTTGGACATGGTTTACACATGGCTCTTTCTGAGCCAGAATTTACATTTTTAGAATTTTCTGCTAAACTCTTTTACTCCAGCTCTCACTATAATCTTGGTAAAGCAGTCAGTGATGCCCATGCTACATCCCGAATGTTAAGCTGTCTGTAGTATCCTCTACCAGATTAATTTGTCTACCAGTTTTAATCCAGGTCTCTTGCAAAGTCTCAAGACATTGGCACAATGGAGACACATAATCTACCAGAGTGTAACATATATGCCCAGTAGTACAATTGCTCCTTGAGGCTTTGCTCCCAGCTGAAACCTGAGCCTGCCTTTTGTTGTATGGATGTATATAATTTATCATTCTGGTATTTTGAGCTTCAACCAGCAACACCCACAGAACTCTTTTATGCTATTCTATTGCTTCTCTAGCCTCCATATACAAAACATCCCAAACTTATCTCACCAACTAGTTCCAAAAGTTTTCCAACAATATGGTTGTATATAGTCACGAAAATGTTGGCACTTCTGTGGTCCCAGTTTTCTGTACAAGTCAGCTTTTTAATTCCTGGACATGATCTTCAACACATACAACTTGGGGAGAACAGACTTAATTCATCTTTTAGGGGTCACCTAGCTCTAAGCCAGAAACTTCATAGTGGAAGGTTGTGGTGGAGCAAACCTTA
This sequence comes from Myocastor coypus, assembly GCA_004027025.1. NCBI lineage: Eukaryota > Metazoa > Chordata > Mammalia > Rodentia > Myocastoridae > Myocastor > Myocastor coypus. Next base: position 104,935 of record PVJA010001727.1, on the reverse strand, counting down.
GTTCATGGCATCCAGCAAGCAGAGAAAGAGACAGTGCTATAAAGGAAGAATTGAGGGACCAGATGCAGCATCTGAGATCATGCCTCTATGGCCCACCTAGACACACACAGACTGTGATCTGCTAACCCACTGTGCAGCTCCAAAGCCTGTAATGTTGGTATGATTAAGCTTAACTATCACAAACTATAAGGACATCTGTTGAACTGGGAATGCAACCTTCTCTCTGCCTGTTGGTGGGAGGATACTCTCAATTTTTGTCTTATGAATCACCATGCATAATGACTACAGGTTGACCTCATTAGCATGAGCAGCTGGAAGAATAAGATGGAAAATCACAAGACTTAGCAAGCTCAGAAGTATCACCCATTATTTTTTGCTGCATTCTGTTCATTAGAATCAACCTACTAAGCATATCTGGCTGATACTGGAGAAGGTCAAAGTTTTAGGTTAAAAGGAGGCTGGGATTGTAGGTGACATTTCAGATGTTGCCTACCACCACACTTAGGCATTTATTTTGGGTTATATAACAATATAAAAGTGAAATATATTTATATTATACATGTGGCACATTAATTGTGCTGCTGCAAAATTTAGATGATCTTCAATTAATTACTTATTTATGCTGAATCAGGTTTAATTGTTTAGCCTGAAATGAAAGTAATTTTAGCTAAAATGAAAGTAATGATCCACATTTCACAGGAGTATGTAGCATACATGAGAAAATCATTTTAATTAAAAAGCACTGTAAAGAAAATTGATGGATATTACTAATATGCTTTGTGTTCTCTTAAGGTTCATTACTAATTATTCATGTGGCCATGTCTGACATAGACTGAAAATAAGCACATGTCAATTACAGAACAAAGAAAAAAGTAGCTACCGTGTTTTTTAAATGGGAAATTATGTACCACAAATTCAATACTTGTATTGGGCAACAAGGAAAGATATGCCAATAATCCTGTTTAATTAGCTTGCCCACCTAAGAAAATGCAGTGATGGGGCTCATATGTTGGAAGCTTGGTTAGAGTGAGGGAAGAACCTTTGTTGTGGCTTGGGATTTTTGCAGGGAAACAATACAATACAGGACACATATTTTATAGTATTATTTTCTAATAGTCAACCAAAGGATCATATATGAAGAGTGCACTAAATCTGTCCACATACTAAAGACCAAAGACTCCAGCTGTGGGCCTGGATTCCATAATGATATCCTGCTACAAAACCCACAACTCTTAGCAATGCCCCCAAATCCATCTGAAGACCTGGACTCCATGACAATGTGTCATGTAAGCCTGCTTATGGATCTGTTCTGGGAGAGCCCAAAGTTGAGTGCTGCTAGCTAGAAAGTCTGTGTGAGTGAAATGAGGATCTATGCTTGTGGGCTGAGGGATTTGCACTGTTGCCAGGAAGCAGTGCTCAAAAGTAAGAACAAGAGCTCCTCCCCAACGCAGTACAGCAGGCTCAACAACAGTGAGACCTCAGGCTCCGCTGATGAGGAGGAAAGCTGAGTTGCCCACAGGAAAGCCAACACCATAAAGTCCTCCAGGAGGCTGAGCTGTGCACCTTCTCTACCTCCAGAGTCAGGATGCAATGTGCGGGTTAAATTGGTCCACTTATTAAAATTTACATGGTTCTGGGTTATACCACCAAAAGGCTAGCAGCCTGGGGGGAGATGAAAGGGTGAGGCAGCCTGGGCATTACTGTTGGTAGGTGCTGCCTTCTGCCTCCCATACTATGGATTATTTGTCCTCTGTAGTACCCCTCTGCTGTGCCTCCCTTCCTCAGAGCCAGCTAACTATGGACTGAAACTGAGAGCTGAAAGAAACTTCCGTTTTTAGCTTCAGGTATTGAGTATTTTGTCCCATCCATAAGAATAGTAACTAAGACCAACCTGATCATGTAGAATCTTGTTAATAAAAATGTTATTAACTCATCTTAGTACTGAGTTTAATTAATGTTGGGTTTCATTTGTGTATTGGATGTGGATAAGGGAAGCTTCTTATTGGAAAAGTATGAGTGAGAGTAGACAAAGGAATGAACAGGAAAAGTGGGGAATCTTAAACTATGGCAACTGGAAAAGATTTGTTTCAGTAGAGGGCTTATAAATATGTTTTCTCCCATCTACATTCAAAGAAAATTGAAATAAAAGTTATAAGAAATATTACAACCCCTGAGAGAAAAATAGAAAAACAATAGATGAGGCTACAGTTAAATTTTAATATATATTGTTACTGGAGAACTAAATGGCAGAACATACTTTAGCACTTTTGGAAAATGATTTAGTAGTTATAAATCTACATAATTTTAAAGTTTTATACCTCTAAATATAGATACATATAGGTAAAATATTTTTATAAAGACAATCATTGGAGTGTTATTTAAAACAATATGGTACTGATTTAATAACCCTATAAAAGATGCAACATTGGTAAATTATAAACTAGTTATGGTAATTCTTTACTACCATGGAAAGCTTTTCTTAGTTGATATCTTTGTATATACTAAACTATTCAAATACCATGCAAGTATTCTGAATTGAGTATAGATTCATACATATGATACACCACATTCTGACCTCTAAGTTGGACTCATGATTCAATTTGAATTTTGGAATATTGTTTTGAAATATTTAATTTAATCTTAATACTTAATTTTCTGAATGCTGTGTAATTATACTTTTATAATGATTTATAATTTATCTTTCATTTATGTAAGTAAAAGACATGGTATGATGTTTTCTTCTAGTATTAAAAACTTTAAAAAGAAATGTATATATATATATATATATGTACATATATATTCACATACACAAACACATACACACACACAAGAGAGTTAGGATGGATACACAGCTACTTTGTCTGAGTTCATTTAGAATAAAGTTTGTAATAATAACATTTAGAGAAGGTATTAGGCCTGCATCCTGTCCTCTGAATAGCTACTATGAAGACAACAATATGCATGGTATTAATTATCATAACCATCCTACTAACTTGTTTTTAAACTGTTTCATTACTATTTTGTCTATTTTTCTAATTAAAATAAATAAAATTGAATAAATAAACAAAAGGGAAACTTGGGTGGGGAGGAGATGAAAAAAAATTAAGATGTGTGATGTCCATTTACGAACTTCCATAAGGAATGCAAACACTATGTACTACATGCATGCACTAATGAACTATAGTAAAACTGTTCCATTTTTTATGATGTGATATTAAGTGGAGAATTGTGTATACTGGTTGGTCTGCCCATTGGGCCCTCCATCTTTCCTTCTGCTAAGCTAATTTTGTTCATTATTTGCTGTTATATACATATGAGCCTGTATATCCACAGAAAATACTACTAAAGAAATATACTGAAGTGATGGATTAAAATTTTTAGTATTCTTTCACAAAGAGAAGTTATTAAAATAGAGCTATTTCCAACAAACTTTTTGACTATTATGCCAAGAAACATATGGGTTAATTATGTGGGCTAGGAAGGAAGACATAATTTATTAGAAATTCCAGTGTTAGAAATATTACTGCGTTTTATGCCTCATAATTAAGTTTTTCTGCTGGCAATCAAGGGCATGCTAAAGCAAGACCTGTATAACGAAACATTCATCTTTTGTATCGTCCAAGGTGATAAAATGCAGAGCTAGATTAGTATGATGAGCTGTAAGAGAATTAAATCAACAGCCTCCAACATTGCCAGTTTCACCTGTAACCCAATGCAATTAAGGAACATTGGACTATGTATATAACTACTTTCTTTCAGTTCAAAGAGAACTTTTTTCTTTTTCTCTTTCCTTACCAATATTGATCAGAAAATTTATCATGTCTACACCCTGTGCTCTGTATAACTACTATGACGCCAACAATATGCAATGTGTAAATCATTGCAGTGTACCACTAATGTGTTTTGAAACTATCATATTATTATTTCTTATTAAAAGCAATAAAAAAATAAAGAAAAAAATTACTTCAAGCATAAAGAACAGATACATCAGTTGTGACCAAGTCCCTGTGTGACACTGGCATGTCACTTATGTGTTATTGGCCTGATTGAGAAGGCCCATCTGGCTGTGTCATGATTGAAAGGCTCGATTAGTATAAATTGCAGGCCAACAACACCTGAAAGTGGCCATAGTCTGTGGAATTATAGGGTCTAAATATTCCTAGATTGGGGCCTGGCAGGATGGCTCAGTGGTCTAAAGCACCTGCTTAGGAAAGCTTATCAGCTGCAGGGACCGCGGTTCGATTCCTGGCACCACATGCTGTGCCAGCTCTGCCCTCAGGGCAGGCTGAGCCAGCCATAAAAATAAATAAACCAACAAAAGTTCTGAAAGAAGAAAAAAAAAATAAACAAAATAATTCTTTAAAAAATATTCCTAGATTAAGTAATGCAAGACATACAATCAATATATGTTTGTTGGAATGCTACTGTGTTCAGAAAATTGGGCTGGTGCTGGTTCTTACAGTTCTAAGAAGGCCTAGAGTGGGAAAGAACAATGGGCTCTTGGATTCCCGGCAGTATTCAGAGGGAAGAAGCGCTTCACGGATGCAGCTGCCATATCCTGGCTTCTTCCTTGTGTTGTAAGCAACTAGGTGACCATTAAGTTTTATATAAATGACCTACAATAGAAGATTGTTTGAAAATATAGCAAAACCTACAAAAATATAGTACACACGATTGTGCTTTAGCTTAATTAATGCAGAATTTATGGTCACATTTATGGTCAGTCTGCTTGTGTTTGCCTAGTTAATCAAGAACAATTATAAACATATTTTCCTTGAGATTAATTTTATCATTTGTGTGAAACTTTGCTTGTTGTTACCCTAGCTGCACTTAGTTCTATGCGTGTCTCAGACCTGCGCTATTTCTTAGGACATGGGGGAACTGGGGTCTAGGAATGTCAACATTTTAGGGTCAAACAGCAGATTTGTCAAAACATTGTAACTTAAATCAGAGGCTCTGACTCTTTGCTGTACTGTTTTTTCCTGCTCAATTGTGTTTCTTTTATAAATGTACCTATGAAGTAAGTCGCCCTTTTCTTTACCTCCTCCTCAAACTATTTTCTCCTAAGTACTCAATGGCAACACAATGGGGAAATGAGTGAGTGATGGGCTGAAAGAGCTCGAGGAGGGAGGGGATTTTATTTCTGAAAGATGTCAAGTATTTACAAAAATGACAGTGTGCAACAAACCATTTCATTTAAATAGGTTTCTAATAGTAATGTTATATTTACCTTTTAATCATTTAGATTGGAGATAATATAGTCAGGCAAATCAGTGATGTATGTTTTTTTTTAGTGTGGGATGAAATTGATTTTTGTGTTTCTGTTTGATTGGTTATAAATAAAAATGAAAAAAAATCACCTCTGTTGCTACAGTGAGGATTGAACATTTCAGAATAAAACGTAGCAGCAAATTTACTAGGTGTAAAACAAATCATATATTCCTGAGGATGTATGCATTAAATTCCCTACAAATGCTTCATTAATTTTCCATTAATCTACATTCATTTATAGTCTTTCACACATAAATTGCTTTAGTGAATTTTTTTCCTCTGGAAATGTGCATAGTTTCACTGAATGTTAAAATGCCAATATGTGTTGTGTTTATTGTTTTTTTTTCATGATAGTTGAATATCTTTTCATCCATATTTATCAAAACCAATAAGGTTGAAGAGTAAAGATATTTAAATACAATCTATAAATATTTGCATTAACACCTTAGCAAGAAGATTATCAAGTTTTGTCAGATCTATTCTTTTATGTTAACATTTTATTGATTACTAAAATACAAATATATTATATGTATATTTATTTATTTGTTGCAGGATCTACAGGGTCTCACTATGCAGATTGGACTCATAGTGGCCCTCCTATTGTCAGCCCTCCCTGCGCTGGGATTACAGGCATCGACCACCACACCCGGTCTTGGTGGCAGGCTCAGCGTGCCTAGGGGTAGGGCCGGTGTAGCATTTGATGCCAGGAATCGAACCCTAGTCCTCACATTTGCCTAAGCCGGTGCTTAACCATTGAACTATCTTGTTATCTCTAGAAGCTAGTTCTTTGAATATTTTACCAACTCACATAAAAAATAATACAGTGTTTATTTAATTCATATTTTCTGTATTAAGCAACAAGCAGCTGAAATCCAGTATAAAGAATTTAGACTCAATGGTTAATATTTTCTGTACCTTAAAAATATAAGAACTTTATTTTATTAGCTTAATGTTTGCTATTGTTTTAAAGAACACTAGTAAAAAGACCATTATATAATCTTTAAAATTTGAAAGAAATGTGTCAGAATAAGATATGTAAATGCATACTTGTTTTACATTCCTTAGGTGTCTTAATCCAGATATATGGATTTTAAAAACATTCATTATTTCATATCTTATTTTTGAGGATTTATTTGTCATTGTTTACTAGAGAAACAGATATAACACAAGATACACACATATATATTTACAAGCGTGGTTCACAGTGGCCACCCACAGAGTTGGATAAGGAAGCACTCAGAGTCTGCACACTGGAGATGGAAAGATTCATTCGAATGGGTGGAGCTCACTGCAGTGTCCCATGCAAGTATGCTTTGGAAGGCCAGTGGGTCACCAATAAAAAGTTGAAGTCTATGCTATTATTTCATAATACTGGGAGTAAATTTGTGAGCAAGAACATGTTGCTTACCTTTCAGTTACCTAGGAGCTTGCTTCTCCTATGTATTCAGTATATAAGACAGGAACAGTTTATTAAAAAGTATATTAAGGTAGAAACAGCTTATCAAAAAATTCATTAAGGCAGGCCTGGACAGCAGGGCATAGTTATTTGGCTTATTCTGAGGGGCACTGTGCATTTGAAAATATATTGATAGCTTCTCTAATTTTGATGTTTTACTCTATCTGTCTGAATACTCGTCAAATTTGAATGTTCATTTTACAGTTTTATTAACAAATATTCCCTTGTGTTGTATTGCACATTTGTGTAGTGTTTATCTAAGTGCATGCATTTCACATGGAAATACAGTTGTACACCATACTTACCTTGCTGGGATATTCCAGGACAATGTTCAGTGTGTGTTTTGGTTGATCTAAGAGGCTTCCAGATACCTATTTTGTTGAGTATCAGTTGACAACTATCTTCCCTTGAACAGATATGTACTCTGTTAGCCACTTTGCCCTCTAGACATGTGAGCTTTGACCGTTCAGAACAGGGAGACTGTGTTGTGCAGATTCTGGGTGAAATGTGCGCCTAGGCAGGAAGCAAAAGCTTTGCCTGAGAGTGTATTGTCACAGTCGACTCCCTTGAACCCCTGAACTAGAAGTGAAAAGCTACATTTTAGCATGTTCTCTCACTTATTTATGTGGATCTTAAAGTTTGAGACACCTTGAGTTAAGATTTGGCCAGAAACAAAGTCTGCATTGATCATTTCTCTTTTATGGGGCATTGCACAAAATTATCCTCAGTGCTATTATATTTATTGATTGACCGACCGCAGTTATATGGTAGTGCATTAGGGCTGCACCAGTCTGTTTCATTTGGTCTTGGAATGTGGGACAAAGAAGAATGACAGTACTTTCTGCCTCCTTTGTGTTTTCCTGTCATTGCTATCTTATTACTTTCTTCTGAGTAGACAAAGTCACCTTTCAAATTGTTTCCAGGTGAATAAGAAAAAAATGTTTCAAGAAGATTTGAGGCTGTTTGATCTTCAAGTACGCTAAATAAAAAAGGTGATAATCTTTTCTCCTCACCTGATTGCATCTTAGTAAATGCTCAGAAAGCAGATTTGATGAAATGTTACACATTTTATTGGAATGTGATACCATCTTAGACATTGCACCTTCTACCTTATGAGATATTGAATTCCCACATGTAGTGCCTTTTGGTTTGATTGTGTACTACTCTTATCAGAGCTAAAGCCTCACTGAAGCTCGTGTGTGCAGTTTTTGATTAAGAACTGCACAAGAAAAGATGATATGATTTTTTTTATCCCACTGAAAGAAATAAAAGTACTGTCTTTTCCAATTCATCAGTCAGTTTCTTTATGAATTATCCCAAAATATATTGAACAGACGAGACCTTTCCTCTCAGATTGTTTAAATTAAATTAACAAGTATGTTTAGTTTCTCTTGCTGTAAGAGTGAAAACAATTTATTGAAACAAATGATGATTTTTCTTCTTATAAATTATCTTGTGGAGTTTGTGTTTTGTTAATTTTGCCTTATGAGAGACATGCTTTACTTCTTTTATAAAAATAGGAATCTGGAAAAATTATACCTGCTTAGTTTTTAAGCTCAACTTTAAACACCATTTCTTCTGGTACATAGTCACTCTGCATTTCTAAGGCTTTGTCTCCACCTCCAGTTACCTTAACAATAGTATTAATACAATTTTGCAGTAACTCAATATTATGACTATCAACTTTCATCATTCAGAAGCTTTGATAGCTCACATGTTCCAAAAGAGGAAGTGAATCCCACATAAAGTCAAGGATCAGAATATTGCTTTGACTCCTTACTAGCCAGAGGAAAAGAAGGCAATGGTAATGTGGCTCTTTTGTGAAAACGTCAGTACAGTGTCACTTGTTACAGGTTATTTTTACTTTGTTGTTGATTGCGTGGATTTCTGTTTGCAGAGTCATGGTCTTAATTTGTAGTATGTTTTCTATCATCCCTTTGATACTGTGTTCTCTCAACTCCTGTTCTTAAGCTCTACCAGTTAAGTGTTGGGTACTTGGCTTATTTTCTACTTCAGTTAGGTTACAAATTAAAAATGCAGCCAATTTTTTCACCATCATATTTATCCCCCAGTTGAAATGTTTGTGCTGGGTTATGTGTTCTGTTTGGATAATGAACTAACTATCTTAGGAACCCTGAGTGTTTTCATTCATACCAGTTTTTCTGATATTTTTATAAATAAAGTAGCACTTCTGGATGTGTATTTCATTCTCCTGGAAAATTTTCTCCACTTTTCTAGTAGAATTTAGTTGGTGCAGTAAAAGTTAAGATTCATGAATTTTTGTGTGACTCACTGCATAGTTCACTTTGGATGTATTATAGACTCAAATGCATGCTAGTACCATGGCATCTGAGCCTGAGCTTCTTCAAGAGTCACAATATCTGTTTCTGTTCTGCCTTATCCTGTGTATCTTCAAAAAGATACAAACGTCTGAGGGTAGCACTATATATTAACCTTTTTTCTGCGTATGTCCAGCATTCAGTTATTAGATGAAGACTATGTTACCTGTGTATGGCTTTGGATACAAATGTTGTAGCTAGAATCTATGCATAATTACTCAAATAGGTATATTTACAACGTACTTACAATATTCCCAGGAATGGTGCTAATAATTTTAGGTATATTGTCTCATATAGCTCTTAAAACAATTCTATTGTGCAAGACTTATTGAGCAGGTCTTATCAATAAGGACACTAAAGCTTAGAAAAATAATTTTAATAAAGAAGTAAAGCATTTTAAGCAAAATACCAGACATTAAAAGATATGCTGTGGGAGCATATGACTTTTGTTTTCACTAGAATCATAGTTCTTTCTAAAGACAGTCTTTGGAGGATGTGCTTTTTATTTTTTAATAAGAAATAACAATGTGATAGTTTCAAAACATGTTAGTAGTACATTCCCATTATTTGATATAATGTATATTGTTGTCCTCCTAGTAGTGCTATGGAGCACGGGGTGTAGATGTGATAATTTTTCTAATCATTACTGGTATAAAAAATTTCTTCTCATTGAACCAGGAGAAAGTAGTTGTATACATAATCTAAAGTTCCATAATGTCAGTGGGTTATTGGCAAAACTGGCAATGTTAGAAGCTGTTGATTTAAGCCTTTTGCAGATTGGTATAGTAATCTAGCTTTATGTTTTATGCTTTGTGGTAAACTTTTCTGGTGGGCAAGTTAAAGCAAGACCTGTATAACAAAACATGTAACTTTTGTATCTCCCAAGGTCAGTTAAACCACCTCAGGATTTACTTTGAAACCATGTACAGTGCTTTGTAGAACTGTCGTCAGTGTCAGCCATCTGAATGAATCATGGCCTGTGCTTGACCAGTTTGCTCTCTGTGAAAGCCTGAGAAAATATTTTCTCTCTAGGTGACTCTCATTAGGCACACCATACATCTTCAATCCCTTTCCTCTGTAGCCCCATAATCTCCTTGAACAGAAAATTTGTGATGTTACAAGCACAGATTCTCTTATGTCCTGAGTCTTCACTGACCTTGAAGGGCTAGGGCCAAAATGTTGGCTATCCTTGTAGCCCTTCTTTTTCTCTAATTTTTGGTCTGTAAACTTATATTCTTAACCTTCCAGAAGAAAAGCTTAGTGATATTATTACTCTATACCATAGGTAACTTGAACTTAACATCATTGTCTTTCTGAGTATCAAATATCTTAGACTCAACTTGGAATTGGTATTATCAGTTGTTGATATTCTAATAAATCTCTATAGAATGTGATTAAAGCAGTTACCCATTTTTACACAGAAATTTAGAAATCTAAGTGCATGAAAAATTGTAGCCTGTCAATTCTATGGTATTTTTTCTAGTCTCTTACTCTCATATAATACCCTTTTTGTTGTTGTTTTCTTGCAAACCAACCAGTTTCTTGAGAGACAGTATAGCAGTAACTGAAATTACATTAGAAGCAGCACACATCTAAGCATGGCAGGAGGCCCGGCAGGATGGCTTAGTGGTCTAAAGTGCCTGCTTAGGAAAGCTTAGGCGGCTACAGGGACCGAGGTTGGATCCCAGGCACCACATGCTGCGCCAGCCCTGCCCTCAGGGCAGGCTGAGCCGGCCATAAAAAAATAAACAAACAAACAAAAGTTCTGAAAAAAAACATGGCAGGAGCAAAACCATGTACAGGATGAATTAGATAACACTCCTAAGCACCTCCAACAGGTTTATCACACTGAGGATAGCAATGTGTAACACTGAAACTATGCTTTAGAATGTCTGTCATTCTGGTGTTCTAGATGTGTGGAGTATGTGCTTTATCTCTTACATATACATAAAGTTCAAAAGCCATGATTTATTTTGTTTTTTGGAAGAAACTGATTGGATATCTTTGGAAAGAAAGAATAGTCAAAGTTTACTACCCCAAGATATTCATTTGTATCATACGAAGAAAAATCATACAGTAGTCAATAATACAGACTAAGTATATTATGAGGATGTTTTTTCTTCAGCTTCTGTTAGGAGCACCTTTAATATAATCTGTACTATATAATATTTGTGTTGGAGAAGACACAAAATATTCAGTTACATTCTGATATAGGAGAAGAAGTTAGGGGGACGGTAGTCTTTAATTGAAAAATAGCATTTTGCCAGTATGTTTTGTCTGTTGAAACTTCAATATATTATGATTCCTTATAGGTTATGAAAGTGCCCCAAGTTGAAATGACTCTCTCAATAATTTTTCCTTGTAATCTATAGGTGATACAACAGTTTGGTATGACCTTTAGAGTAGATGGGTCAGGGCTGCTGCTTTAGGTACAGAGCAGTGAGCTATTATAAACACAAGAGCCAGTAGCTAATTGTCACAAGGACACTTTTCAACATGATATTATCCATTGTGTTAAGCAGTATTTCTCAAACTTGTAGCATTTAAAATAACTTTTAAGATGAGTCAAAATATGAACTTATAGGCATGCTTATTCAGTAAAGAGTAATAGGGCTTAGCTTAGAATACATGTGGAGAATGCCAAATTGCAACGTGTGAATCCAAATCCATGCTATTGATCACTCGAGGTTGCTGAAACACAGGTCAGGTTACCTTAGCTTATGTGTATTCCAATTTTAAAAGAAATTATATTTTTAAAATATCATAAACAGTGATTTTAGCTAGAATCATTTAACTAAGTTTTAAATATATATGCAGTATTCATTCTTTTATAGTTGTACCAGACAATATGCAATGATTTGTTTGTTTATTGATAAACTGCTTAGTTTATGTATTTTAAAACTAACTAGAGATAGTCATTAATTTTTCTATTTCTTTTATTTAATGTTGTAGTCATACTGGAATATAGAGTAAATTGCAGTAGAGGAAAAGACCTGACATATCCAAAATTACCAAGAAGTTATTTTTAAAATTTGTGTTCTCCAGTGTGTAAAGGTTTCTGGAAAGGGCCACATGCTTAAATACCTCAAAACTAGCTACTTTCCTAAATATCAAATACACATATTTTACAGATTTGGGAACTTTAATTGATTTCTATTTTTTTTCTCAGAAAAAAAAATTGTTTAGATTGTTTTTTCACTCCTGTATTTTATTTTTGTTGTATGTTATTTGATGGTCCTAAATTCCTTTATATTCTTTATTTTTTATTGATGGAAAGCATGCCCATGATTGTAGTATGGAATGTACTTTCTTTTTAAGCCACCAGTAGAGCTATTTCAGTGGGGCCGGCCAAATAGTCAGTGGCTTAAAGCACCTGCAAGCAGGCACAGGGATCTGGGGTCCAATCTCTGGCCTTCCATGCTGGCCTCATCCTCCCAGAGAATGCTGGGATGGCAATTAAGAGTGGGTGCAATGTCGCAGACCTGTAATCTCAACTCCTGCATGACTATAAAAAAAGAAGATCATTATGAGTCCCATCTGGTAGTGAGACACTGAGGACCCTGTAGACCCTTCCCTAAACACACATACACACACACACACACACACACACACACACACACACAAACACATGAAAGAAAGAAAGAAAGAAAGAAAGAAAGAAAAAAAGAAAAAAAGAAAAAAAGAAAGAGAAAAAGAAAGAAATACTTTAGTGTGGTACACAGCACCTTGGCCTGTTTGCAGAGATATGGAACTTGATTAGCAGCTTCCTTTTCTAACTCTAGCTGGGTGTAATTTGGTGCCATTGATGTTCAAACATCTTAAAAATCACCGACCTTATTAGTACCATTCTTGTGTATAAGTTTCTGTGTTAACTCTGCGTCACAAAATATAGAGAATAACTAGTTTTTCACATAGTGTCTGTGATGTGTGGTTGTCTGTCACACTGAGCTCAGGGACTTAACTCTTTTCTCATGTCCAACTTGAATATCTCATACAGAATGAAACTGAGACTAAGCTTTCAGTTTTTTCTGGACTTTGATGTGGCCATAGACTCTTAGGCCATCTTCATTGTTAAACTGTAAATTCTCAATATCTTTTTTAATTACATGAATTTCACATTCACATAATTTATCCATTTCCCAACATTGTAAGGATAAAATGTACTTCAGTTTGAGTAAAATTTAATAAAAGTAATATATATATATATATATATATATATATCTTTTCATATAAATTATTGTCTTTCCTCATAGAAAAGATAGAGCTGGAATACATAAAGAGTTTACATTAACATTATTTCACTATATGACCAGTCATGGAAATAGTCTAGCTTCTAAATAAGCAGACTGCGATATTTCAGCAGATTAACTATGTGATAGAATTTCTGAAATTATGCAGTTGGAAATAAATTGATTTAGTTAAGCACTGTATGCAGTAGCTTTTCTATTCAATAGACTTTAAAAAACATTACTTACCATCAAAATGAGAAGAAAAAAGCTTACATGGAACTGTAGGCTACACTAATGGCTTATGTATACATATGGAGATTTCTATTCAGTTTTATACCCTGCATGATAATGAAATAGAAAAAATGCACCCTATTTTACCTAAATGGTTCTACCTATTATGAAAGTAAATTTCATCTCAGTCAAGAACAGTAAAGGAAGGAGTACATAGTGTGCTTTTCTGTTCATTGGGGTCACAAAATTCTATTTAATAAATAGCTTTGCAATAATGTATTTTGTCTGTTCACGTTTACTCATGATACCTGCTTCATTTCCTGGATAACCCCCAGTGGACAGTGTGAGTGCCCACTTCAAAAAATTAACAGGAATTCATGCATCTCCCTGTTGGTACACTCAGCTAATTAACTCTTCATTATCCATGTGTTCATTAATTCTAATATGATTTCTCTTTCTCTTCATGCATACCTTTAAAAGCCACCTACTCCTCTCAGCTGATGTTTGCCCAGGGAAGACAGTCTAATTTGAATATTTACAGAAGTAATATATAATTAGCAGAGCTACTAATCGATAATGCAACATGTTTATGTCCAAATAGAAATATACTTTTAATTTGTACAGTTCCTTGATATTATCCTACATTATTAAGAACTTACTGGATCTTTGCAAATTATAATTTTTGCAGGCAATTTACCTATCTTTCTTAGGCCCCACAACTGATAGTGTTTGAACCTACTGTTAAAATTTTTAAAACTCCTATTGCTTTATGTTAATCCTTTGTAACATGCTTACTTTTATAACTTACCAAGTGGGAAGATTTTATGGTCTAGTTGTCTAAACTCCCAGTGAATAATTTTTTTGACTTATCATGTTTTCTTCCAATCAGAAGTTTCTCATTAATGTTTCAGTTAAAGCATATTTGCAGGTGAGTTTCTTCAAATAATGCAAATAAATAACTCAAATAAATGGCCGCCTGCCGGGTAGCAGTGATTATTGAAACAGAAGAATTCCTGCCCTAATTATTTAGAAAGAGACAAGCACATTTAGCTCTGCGGGGCCTTCCTTGAGCCTTTAGCATTCTTAGGAGCCATGTGTTATCCGTAGACTGCAGATGGATGAATTTAGAGCTGCCTGGGAACATTTTACTTTTTCAGAGGCTTTAATGTATCTTTTCAATCAGAAGGCACTGCAGTGTTTTTTTTTTTTTTGTTGTTGTTGTTGTTTTGTTTTTTGTATGTGTAGCTAGAGGAGCAGATTATAGCAAGAGAATAAAAGGAGTTAAAGGTTATGTGACATAGCTGAAGAGTCACAGTGGGTTTGACACCACATCAAGAGAGAAATTGCAGTGACATAGGTTTATGCTATGGTGTGCTGTATGATGGATGGCCGTGAGCCACTATTGGTAATGAGGGTTGTCAGAGGAACATAAGGACCTGCCAGCCTCGTTGGGAAACTTTCTTCGTAAGAATCTTACGTAAGATTCCACACACGTCATAGTAGCTTCTTAGTCAAGCTTAATTAATATTTAGTAATCCCCCCTTTATTTATTTATTTATTTATTTATTTATTTATTTGTATTTTAGGGAAGAGTCTATAGAGTGTTCAGGATCTCACTACTAGATCAAACTCATAGTGATCTGCCTGTTTAAAGTCTCCCAAGAACTGGGATTATAGGTGCATGTACCACTGCCCCGGTCTCAATTGCTATCTCAGTGTGCTCCACGGGTGGGGTTGGCACTGCAGGCCCTAAATTTTTTTTTTTTTTAAACTGGAATTGTTTCACTAAAAAGTAGGGAACACCGTTATTTTAGGTGCTTGAAAAAAACTCAGTAGCTTTTTATATTGTGAAGACAAGTCAAAAAGATCTGTTTGCAGAGTGACTCTGTAGTTTTCAATAAAACTTTGTGGGTCTTTTTCTTTTTTTGTGTGTGCCAGCTTAGCCTACCCTGATGGCAGGGCTGCTGTGGCATGTGGTGACAGGGATTGAACCATTGTCTCCTGTGCCTACCTAAACTTGCCTAAGCAGGAACTTTAGACCCCTGAGCTCACTGAGCTAACTTCTGGCCCATTTCATTCAAACTTTGAAGTCAACAGAGCTTTAAAAAATTCTGTTTAATGTGCAAAATTTTTTAAAAAACGAATATTAAGTTTAAAGTACAAAAAGTATTATTTGAAATTTTAATTCACTATATTCTATAGAAATAACTTGCTATAGAATTTATATTATGAATATTGTACCTTGCATTTTTAAGTACAATTGGGAAACTGCGAATTTTAGCAATAAGCATGACTTTCCTTGTCAAGGAAGGGTATAATTCCGTGTCAGCGATGCTACAGCTTGCTTTTAGCAATTAGTGACCAAGATAGTGTTGTGTAAAAAGACCTGTGCTGGGAGAGGGGTTGGGTGGGTACTGGAGATCGAATCACTGAATCCAAGGCTTTTGCACTGAGCTCCATCCCCAATTACTTGAGAAAATCTTTTGAAACAGGGTCTCACTAAGGCTCTGAGTCATTTAGATGGGGCTTGAAGTTACCCATAATCTTCCTACTTCAGATTTTTAGAATACTGGAGTTTCAGAATGTACAAGCACTCATGGTTTGTAAAAGAGTATTTTATATTATCAAAATAATGTGTCAAATAGTTATTCTGTGCCTGGTAGTCTTAAGTGCAAAGGACATACTAAGTGATCATTACAATTCTAATGGTTATTTTTTCTAACAAGTGAAAGTAATATGCCCCATGATTGACATACTTACATTCAGTCAGCTCACAAATACAGTACGTGTGTAGTTTATGAGAGTTGCTGGATAAGGTCCTTGTGGGAAATCTGACATAAGCAAGATGAATGTGGTAATAATCCCCATTCTTGGTTTAAATGACATCTAGATTCACAAGAAAATTCACTGAAACCCCAAAATGCCTTGCACACATCTAAACAATTTCAAAAGGAAATGTCTAACAGTAGAGAAATATAAGGTAGAAAGAACATAGGTTAGTAGCATTGCTCTTGGAACTGTAACTGCTATGGGTCCTTTTTCCTCCAGTGTGAAATAAGGATGATTCCCATGACTGGAAAACACAGTATTTAATGAGAAAAATACTTGAAAATTGGAAACATGAATGACAGTAACATTTCTTACTTTGAATTGTACTGAATCAGTCATGTTGTTTTCCAATCAAGATAATCCAGCTGAGAATGTTGAGTACTTACATAGCTACTGTAGTTTTTTTTTTTAAAATCTTGGACAATGTACAAAATATAAAGATTTGGTCTTTCCTAGCATTACTTTTTTGTTGTTGCATAGCTAATCACCACTGTGTGTTTTGATTCTGAAATGAGCACATATTTAGTATTTTGTGTTTTTCATGGATCCTGGATGGTTTTTCTGGCTATTTTGCTTGGTCAAGGTCTTAAATAAACATAGCTACTAGTGTATCTCCATGGCTTGTCGAAGGAATTGCGTTTATGTTCTTTCTGATTTTTGTCTGAATCCATTCATCTTTTTATGCAACGCTAAGTTCACCATTTGTGTGCTGGCCAGCTTCGAGTTGAATATATTAGGGTAGGGGTCATGAGATTTTCAGGCAATCTTGAGTTCTGAGCCAAATGTTGTGCTCCATAGGACGTTTATGACATGGTTGTTAGTTTCCTTCCAAGGTAACAGGGAACTGTGCTTCTGATATTTTTAACTTCTGCTAAAAGAATTGATTAGGTGAGGATGACCTCAAAAGAGGAAATGTTTCTAATAATTAACTGAATTAATGATGAGCAACTTAATCAGGGTAGTGATATCCATTTCTAGTCATGAGTCCTACCTGTGTTCCTACTGAGATAGCACTGGAGGGTCAGCCAGATAGCTCAGTGGATTAAAGGGTCTGCAAGCAGGCACAGGGGCTGGGGGTTCACTCCCCAGGCTCACTGCGCTGGTGCTGTCCCTGGGGCATGCTGAAATGGTGATTGAGACTGGGCATGGTGGCACACACCTATAATCTCAGCTCTTGGGAGGCTGCAAACAGTGAGATCACTATGAGTTTTATCTAGTAGAGGGACCCTGAACACCCTGTAAACCTTCCCTAAAAAATACAGAAAAAAAAAAGATAGCACCTGAGTTCCAGAATCATAGTCTCTATTTTCATGGGTATAGCAAACGCCGCATATATATATATATATATATATATATATATATATATATATATATATATATATATTTGGTACAGGTTCTCACTATGCAGCTCAGACTCATAGTGATCCTCTTGTCTCTCACCAGCACTGGGACTACAGGTGTGCACCACCATGCCTGGTTCCAGTGAGTAGCTTGGCATGAGGCCAGCATAGCATGTGGTACTAGGGATCCAAACCAGGTCCTTGGGCTTGCTAGGCTGGCACTTAGACTGCAAAGATAACTCCCAGCCCTGCTATTTTATATTCTGATGACTGAATTTTTACATATTATAACAGATGATGTTTTTTTTGTAAATAGGGAAGGTTTAGGTTATGCAGAAAAGACTAATTTTTCTTTATGACATGAGCATATACTCAGAAACATCCCCTGAGTATTTCTATAATGTGAATGAGCTTGTTCTGCTTAGTTAAGTCTTGATTGGCCTAAAATGACATGGCATTAATTTAAATTAAGTCTCATTGAGTCCTAATAATGACTCCTACAACATCTTATTTACCATTTGTCATATTTTGCTTCTGTAATATAGAATCTGTTCTTTATATCTTATACTTGCTGCTCAGATATCTGTGGGATGAATACAGCCATTTGATGAGTTCTAGATCAGTCTTCATTTTTTAATTCCTTGAAAACTGGGTTATTTGACTTTAAATTCTAGAGATATGATTTCCATTCCAGCTTTTGTCAGAGTTCACTAGAGGAACAGATTTAATTATTTAAAAAATATATAGAGTATGTGATATATAAAGGTTTTCCAGATTACACTCTCAATGGGCACCTGCATAAAGGTTGAAAGAGTGCAAAAGCAAAGTCTGTGCACTGGAGAGCTGGAAGAGCAGGTCTAAGTGGAAGAAGGTATGGAGTTCACTGCAGAGCACAGGCAAGTCCTGTGGTTAAAGGGTTGTCCTGGGAGAGTAAAGAGTCTACACTGGAAGTCTGAGGGAACTGGAGATGAATTTCCACAAGTGATGGTGAAGTTTGGAGCTTCTCCGAGGAAGGTCCGACTTCCTGCTTCTCTTCCTTTTCTTTATATCCCCGATGCCACTATATCCAGAATGAGTCTTCTCCTCTCACTTCGCAGTGTCCACGTCGTCCATCCAGACACAGGCAGACCTTAGTTCCACTCACCTGCCTGGCATTCCTTAATCTACTGAGGTTGACACCACAGTTAACTGCAACGTAGCTCTACTGCTATATTGGTATGTGACTAGGAGAATCCTTTGTGAATCTGAATTTTCCAAGTGTAGAATGAGTCTGTAACCCTGGAAAACCACTTCTTACACCATTTTTAAAAATCATCCTGGAATTTCTTACATAAATTTGACATTATCTTTCAGGGAGCAAGACTCTCAACATGTTTATCAGGAAATTTGATCTTCATGAAATGATTAGTATTTGAAAACAAGCCTGCAAATGTCATGACAGAATTTTAAATATTGTAAAGAATTTAAAGTGATGAACTAGGAAATACTGCATCTTTCTTATTTATTTAACCAAACTAGAATCTGTTATTCTTGTTCAGATTTCAAGCTAGAGTCACAAGAAATTTCATATAATGACAAAGCTTTTCTTTTTGTGTTTTTCCAAATCTTTTTATAACTTGGTACAAGTTCAGGTCATGAAGAGATGGCTATAAGCTAACTCTCAATATTTTCATTTTTTTTGTGATACTTTTAAAAATAATTATTACTGTTGGATGAAATGATCATTTAAGAACCCCTTTTTTAACTTGATACATTGTGAATAGAAGCATAACAGCAGTTATAAAAAAAGGTGAGGTGTTAGTAGTGTGACTGTTTATACAAAAACATTCATTTGCATTTGCCTTCATAGTTTTTGTTTGCTAGATTCTTTTTTATTCAATTTACTTTCAGCTTATTTGGCAAGTAATTAACAAAATAATACATGCTGCCACTTGAGTTGGTATTTTCTTATCTTTGAAGATTTAGGAAGTAAAGAGAGCATTTTCTAAATGTTTTTGTTAAATTTCAAGTTTTAGCATATTATGTGATTTTTTTTTTTAAACAGGGCCTTGTTATGCAATTTGTACTCATAGTGCTTCTCCTGTGTCTGCCTCCCCAGTGCTGGGATTACACATGTGCACCACCATGCATGGTTTCCAGGTGGGCACTATGTGCCCTGCATTCCGGGACTGGCCAGGTGGGTACTGAGACTGCCGAGCTATTACCCCAGCCCCATAAGATGTCAACATATGAGGGACTATCTTGTTGTAATGTATACTATTTGGTATGTCTTCATATACTGAACAATAGTAAACTTAAAAAATACTGTTGAATTTTTCATTAGATGAAAGATAGCACCCAACCCTGAAACTCTGCCGCAGAGCAATCCTTACTCCTCTTAGATCCTAGTATGTTATCCTGAAATAAACATGCCTGGCTGTGCACATTATGTGCATACACACACATGTGACCCTTTAAGATGATGACAGAACCCTTTCACTGCAGGAATTTTCAGGTTCATCAAACTCAGACCTCATTTTTCTTAAGAGTACATTTTTAGGAGACAACACAAATCTTTGATAAATTTTCAAACATACATCTCTGCTTCTATACATTATTCTTCATTGCTCTGTACTGGAGCTAGAAATAAGCAAACATTTAATTTCCTGTGAAGTCGCAGATATTATTAGGGAATGCTTACTCTTGTGCTAATTTCATCTCAGAAAAGTCACCTATAATTTACATACTTTTAGAAAGTTTCAGGGAAGCTAATTTGCCAAAAATCTTAAAGCAAAGAATCAACCTATGATATATCTAGTAAGTTATTGGGCTTCCCACATATCATGTTATCCTGAAGTACACTTTTCTCACGTAGTCTCAAGGTGGATTCCAGTTCATCTTTTGACGTTCTTGTCTCTGAACATGAAAATTATATTTGCATGTCTATAATTCTAGTTGTGAAATTTTTAATGGATTTATTATACATTGAATTTTCACTTATATCTCCAGCCAACATTTGTGTGTATTTAGAAATATAGGTTGTAGTTTTTCTGTTCATTGTTACTGTAAGACCTAGTCATGCCTTTTATTAATCAGATCAAAGATGATATAAAGGTGCTGCCATTCCTCTCCCAGTGTCAGCACTGTCATCTTATAAAATGTATGTTTTTTTTATCTCTTGGAAATTAAATGCCCTTATCACATTTATGACGTTCATTAGCCTTAAGGGAGGAATTACAAGAAATAAGTAATAGAAATAAGATGAGTTAATAAATGCTGAAAACGTTCCTAATTTCCCATTCCTAATAGTTCATTACAAGATGCTCTTAGCCGGCCGTGGTGGCGCACGCCTGTAATCCCAGCACTCGGGAGGCTGAGGCAGGAGGATCGGTGTGAGTTCGAGACCAGCCTGGGCTATCAAAGTGAGCTCAAGGCCAGCCTGAACTGCATAGTGAGACCCTGTCTCAAAAAGACAAAAAAAAAAAAAAAAAAAAAAAAAAGATGCTCTTGCCAGATGCTTGGGATTCCCCAAGTGTGTCTTCAGTGATCTCACGCAGCGCTGTCGCCTCACTGTGTCCATTCAGTGCAGCACAGATTAGGACATTTTTAGCCAGTGCTGATGTGCTGTTAGTGGCTGCATCCCCTGGTTACATTTATCAACACTGATCAAAATCTTCACATTCTAAAGTTCAATTCGTTATGAACCTAAAATAAAATCCACGCACCACTCAGCGCTGCGCAGGTACCGTCTCCATTCGAGCCCTCCTTGCTCTCCCTCCCCACTCTCCGTTGGCAGCAGTCTGCCAAAGGAGGGCTCTTCACAGGCACTTGTTTCTGAGAGGAGTTCCCACTCCTCGCCTCCTGCCACCTCGCTGACCTCATCCTTCCAGACTCAGCCGGGAACTCGCTACCTAATCTGTCCCTAGAACATTCCACTGTTTTATGCCCTTTTAATGTCTTGCAATTTTTATTTTCTTGAACTTTCACAATTTCTGTTAATTATAGAGCTCAGTGTTCTACCATTTCGTATCATATATGAGGTACTCAGTTTGATCACCAGACCTGTAGAAATAAAATAAATGAATGAATAAAATAGTGTAAGCTGTAGGTCGATTTTACTTTGTGCTGTGAATTCTGGGACAGTGACAGTCTTGATCACTACTGAATTGCGTGTGCCCACTAGATGCTGAGTCGAAATTTCATGGAGGAATGACTGAATGTTTGAAGATGAATATAAGTATCAAATTACTTTCTACTACAGAACTTTATATTCTGCATCACAAATGTATTTTAATGCAGTGTTAGTAATACAACATAAAAAGGTTAGCTGTTAGTTTTGTATTTATTTGGAGAAAGCACATGAGTTATCGAGTAAAAAGCTCAAATGTAATATGGAACTTGGTTTAGGTGCTAAGCTTTATTACACTAAGATGGAATCTGAGTAAGTTTCCTAACATTAAAGCAAACTTACAATTATTCTTTCATTTTTTACTGAGATGATATATGGTGTAGTGTTTTCTTTTTATGTGTCCTGCCTTGTTTAAAATGATGGAAGAAAGAAATGGCTTCATGACGCTGTTTATAACATTCTATCAATAGTTTTTTTTATGTTTTCTGCCTGTGAGGAGAACTTATAGGGTGAGAAATCTTTACTCATTTCCATGGCCGGCTCAGCCTGACCCAAGGGCAGGGCTGGTGCAGCATGTGGTGCCGGGGATCGAACCGTGGTCCCTGAAGCCACCCAAACTTTCCCAAGCAGGGGCTTTAGACCACTGAGCCATCCCGCCAGGCCCCTGAAATCTTAAAATTAAAATATATAACAGGACAAATATAAGTAATGACAATCAGGATAATTATCAAGAATTCTCCTCATATCACGGAATAATAGTTGAAGAAGTAAAGAAAACCTGAAAAAACTCACCAGTATTGCTTACATATAAGTACATTATTTTTATAACTTTAAGTACACTTGACATATTAAATACTATTTCATTTTGGATTGTGAGGCAAATGGCAATATACTTAGTTATCTTCATGGCAGAGACTCTGAAAAATAGCCTCATAATCTCTTGAAGATTCACAAATCTTTGTGTAGTAAATACAGATTCAAAATAATGTAGATACCACCTTTTCCTGCTGGTGGAATCATGTACTTAGGTACAGGCGAGGCGTTGGCTCGGTGTCATTCTGTGCCCGTTCACATCTCCTTCTATCCTCTCCTCACTGTCTTCAAAAGGTCATAATGCAATCTCCCATGTCTTAAAGTATGAATCACACAGCCCATAATGTAGATGGTAGCAACACTGGGCTTTTGTGAAAAGTTTCAGAATAGTAACTGTAATTATAATTCCCACCTGGGTGGTAATTGATGAAGCTAGAAATCTAGCTTGACTTCATGCAAAAACTAATTTCTCCAGCTACTTCTCACCTTGTGCTCCTTGTTGCCACCCCAGTATGGCCCGTTCTTGCGAATTCTTATTGGCTCTTAGATAGAGTAAGAGAAAATTGAGAAGTAATGAATGTTACATGACACTGTTGGTTAATTCATTTATATTTGAATAGACTTGCTAAGGAGTGTCTATTAAGATACTGCTTCCAAGGGCCAGCCAGATAGCTCAGCAGACTAAAGCACCTGCTTAGGCAGAGGCAGGGACTGGGTTTCAATCCCCAGCATGCTGTGCTGGCCTTGCCCCTGGGGCATGCTGAGACAGGATTGAGACTGGGTGTGTTCGCACGCACCTGTAATCCCAGTGTTTGGGAGCCTGAGAACAAGAGAATCACTGTGAGCCTGTTCTATGTAGTGAGACCCTATGTATCTTGTATTAAGAAACATCCCCCCTAAAAAAATGTATTATGGGCACTTTATTTCTGCTAGGAGACTGAGTCAGAAGTTTTGGTGGAGAATGTTTACTTGGTTGTACCTGTGAAACTGTCCCTGCCTTCAAAATATTGAGTGACTAAAGATTTGGTTTGTGACCTTGTTGTCAATTACATATAAGTGACTTTAAGCTAGATCTTGTTAGTGCACGTAAAGCACAGTACTTCAAATTAACCAATTATCAGTGAGAAAATAGCTAACCTTCACCATGTTATGTAAACATGCTTTTTTCCCCTTTTGAATAATGCTATTAGTTATTGCTGTAGTTTAATAAAAAATCTGCTCTCATAGGAATTATTTTTCATTATTTTCCTGTGATACTAAAAAATTAGATATCATCTTGTTGTTAGCCGTTTGCCTTGAACACATTTATCAAAGAGTAGAATAGACTTTGGTGGGGCTGGGGAGATAACTCCGTAGCACCAGTGCCTGCCTGGCAAGTGCAAGATCATGAGTTTGAACCCTGGTCCCACCAAAAACAAACAAACAAGCAAACAAACCAAAAACTAGACTTTGGATCACAGTGGAGTTGGAAGAACAATGTTTTGGAGTAGGGAAAGTTGTGAGTGTGAAACAAAGAGCAATATTGCCAAAGCAGGGTCTACAGTGTGGTAGTGAAGCGGTGCCTATTTCTGAAACCCATTTGGCATTTATCATTGGTGTGGCATTTAGATTATATAAACATAGGTTCCTGAATGACAAGGAAGGATTTTAGTTGACTAATGAAAAGATAGAAATTTCATAAAAGAGGTAACTATGCATTTGAAATCTGTAAAAGAGATACACAAAATAAAGATTAATGTTCTAGAATAGTGCTATCAAATACAAATCTAATATGCACCATGTGTATAATTTTTAAATTATTGTGGACATATTCAAAAGGGTAAAAGAACAGGTGAAACTCATTTTCATATGTTTTGATCTAGTATAACCACAATATTATTTTTAAGCAGAGTTGCTATAAAAATTAATAGAGATGTTGCTTTCCTAGAATAAATGAGATCTATAGCACACTTTCCACATTCAGATCATACAAGTTCTTCCTTTTATTATGCACTTAATAGTGTTCTATGGGGTCTCACTACACAGATGGACTCATAGTAATTCTCCTGTGTTCAGCCTCCCCAGCACTGCAATTACAGGTGCCTACCACCATGCCCAGCCTCAGTCCCTGTCTCAGCGCTCTCCTGAGACAGGCTCAGCACAGCACACTGGGCATTGAACCCCAGTCCCTGCACCTGAGTCCACAGAGCTATCTGGCCAGCCCTCATCCCAGTTCTTTAGTATTTCAAGTCACTAGTGCATGTGGCTAGTGGTTACTGTACTGGACATGTAGTTACAGTAAGAGCACTGGACCATCCGGCCGTGAGATTCAGATAACTTCTATTTTTCTGTATTACTTTTCTTTCTTCATTCATTTATGCTATCAGCCTGATATTACATTCTAAATTTTTATGCTGTATTATTTATGTTGGTATTAAATTCTGTTATTCTAGATAGTTATGTTGGGGCTAGAGAGATAGCTCAGTAGAATAAGCGCTTGCTTGGCAAGAGCAAGGGCCTGAGTTCAATCCCCAGTTCTGAAAAAAAAAATCATATTAATCTAGAAATCAGGCTATATATTTTTTGGAAAAAGTTTGTAGAATTAAAAGTAAAGTGATTATGAAATCTTTGGCAAGGTGAACTGAATGTTTTATGGAGGCGGATGTGGGCACGAAGCACCTCTGTCCGCCTGCCCAGCCCTCTCCACAGTTCATAAAGCTAGAATAAAATGTCTTAGTATTCTTTGCATTATTATAAAATGCCATGGTTTATGCTAAGGACTTAGCTGTTATCTTTAAAGTCAGAGTGAAGTATGACGCTGGCTCTAGATGCAGGTAATATTTTCATATGACACATGTTTTTGCTTTGCTAGACATTGTGTTTTGCCGGGACACTGTTTTAGTGACCAAGTGCTGCTTGATTCCATGTCTGCTGGCACAAATAATACAATGCTTAAGGACCAGGTTGTTTACAATCTTTTGAAAAGAGAGAGTGGAAAGATGATATAGTGATATTTGTTCTGCTTTCAAAAAATATTTCAATATAAAATATATGTTTTCTATTGAACACAGTCATTTGGGAGGTTAGTGTACCAACTTTCAAAAATTGGATAAAAGTTACAAAAATATTATTTGTTGTCTAATTTTATGTATTTTAATTTTTTTTCTTGAAATAGAGAAAACCTTGTCTTTGTATATGTTTAGAGAAGAATTTTAAATTTCACTATTTTCTCTGTTTCTTCATTACATATTAATGTTCTTTTTAAAAGTCAGGAAATCTTTATATAGATTTAAAAATGAAAATTGTTCAGGTGACATTTTAATTCTGTGCTCGCCTTTGCTTCCCTTGGTTTTACTTTTCTGTGCTAAAGGCTCTTAAAGATAGAATATGGATTACAATACTCTTACAGTGTGACCAATACTGCTTAGATGTCACATTTTCACATTGGTTGTTAGATTTTGTGGAAAAGCTGGCAGATTAATTTTAAGTGTATGCTTAATTTTGATAAAAATTTATATAAAGATTTCCTGGTTTGAGATTTTTTCAAGGAGAATAATAATATATGACACATTTTACATGATTGTTTATAAGTTACCCAAAGTAACTTATGTGCGCAGAGAGTATGTGAAGTCTTCCATGTACTAAAGACCAATGAATCCAGCTCAGGATCTGGATGCCACAGCAATGTCTTGCCTGAGTCCAGCTGAAGACCTAGAGTTCATAACAGTGCATCCCACCAGTCAAAGTGGAGGCCTAGAGCCCATGACAATGTGTCATGCAGGCTTGTTTCTAAGATCTGCATTAGGAAGGGCCAAAGGTCAGGGGTAGAAGCTAGAAAATCTATGCCAGCAAGCTGAGAGATGTGCACTGGAGCCAGGAAGCAGTGCTCAAAGTGAAAAACAG
This sequence comes from Myocastor coypus, assembly GCA_004027025.1. Taxonomy (NCBI): domain Eukaryota; kingdom Metazoa; phylum Chordata; class Mammalia; order Rodentia; family Myocastoridae; genus Myocastor; species Myocastor coypus. Next base: position 78,437 of record PVJA010001727.1, on the reverse strand, counting down.
AGCTCCCCTGAAAAGTTCCACAACCATCTCCAACACCAGTGAGGTCCTGAGCTCCTCTGAGGATGCAGAAGGCCCAGCTCCTACCAGGAAAGCCAGTTCATTGAGCTTCATCAGGAGACTGAGCAGTGCACCATCTTGCTCTCTGGAGCCGTGAAGTGATGCTCAAAGTGAGGACCAGAGCTCCCCAAAATGAACCACAGCCATTCTCAGCAACAAGAAGGACCTGAGTGCCTCCTCAGACAAGAACAGCCAAGTTCATCAGGAAAGCCCGCATAAGAAGGTCCTCCTGCAGGGTAGCTCAAGAGAACCGGCAGCTTCCTACAGCTCTGCAGCAGCTTCCACACGGATTCTCTCATGGATTCATGGTCAGTCTTCTTCAGTTCTGCCACTTACAGGGCAGGCAACCATCCTTACGTTGCCTCCCACACCCAGCACCATACTAGCTTCGTTTATGTAGGTGCTAAAAGTTGATCACTAGTTGTGATCAACCACTGTAGAATTCTATTATACTGCTGGACTTTAGAGAAGAAATCAAAAATTTATGTACAGCAGTTTCCTTGGTCGCAGTTACCAAGTGGCAGTTTCCTGTGAACTAATGACTGCCTCTTGAAGTATGTCTTATAGTCACAGACATCAAAGGCAGGGTGTATGAATCTCATGATGTCTCAATAGTATTAGTATTAAAACACAACTGCAAATTTTTCTTTTCTTGAAGTGTGCATACATTATATCTATCTATATCATGTAAATACAGTTGTAAAGTATAGATATATTTCTGTATACCTGTATATAATCATTTTTACAAGATTTTTATTTCATTTTTGAAATACAAGGAATTGTATGATTACTTTTACTTTTTCCTGATTCTTTTTTCTAGAATGGAATAATATGTATTTACCATAATATAAAACTAACATTTTAAAAAAAATTTATCTTGAATATGTTTATCATCCTCTTTAGAAATGTTAGAAAAGATGTTCTAATCCAGATTTGCTGTGCAGACACATTTCATCTTTCTGTGATTTATTAAATATCCATCTGCTGTCAAGTTCTGAGGAAACCTGTAGGTGACCTTGGCTGCTAACAAAAATGTGCCATTGATATTCTCTCTCAGAAAATTGTAGAATTTCAAGCAGATAGACTTTTGAAGGGTTGCTTTCATCATAAAAATACAGCAAAATTATATCCATATTGAGCATTATATATATGGCACTGTACGAGCCAAATTAATGTGATGAGTAAAATATTAAATGTTATAGCTTGAGTACTGATTAATTTTATATTTGACTTTTGTTTTTGTAGAGCTAAAGTTGAAGTCCATAACTTCCTTGTGAGTAACTGAGAAAGATTCTGAGTTTTGCAAGTATTCATAGAGCAGCAGTGGATAACATCACGATAGCTAACTGTTGTGCCTTGGGTACATTGGTTGTGGGTGTGCTGCTGGTGCTGAGATCAGCACACTTCAGCACTTGCCTTGGGTTTACTTAGAATCATGAGGCTTGGGTGTGTTGTGCCTAGTCTTACCTAAGAGCCTTGGTTTCTTCATTTTTAGAACTGAGGCGTGATGCGCTTACTTTAAGAAACATAATACTAAATGTAACAACTTGGGAAAAGATCCTAGCATAGTGGCATATAACCCTATCTATGCTTACAACAGTTCATTCACTTCAACTGTTGAACTACCACCTAACTCCATCTATTTGGGGCCACATACAATTATTTGAATTTTAGGACTTTTCTGCAGTTTTGCATGAAGGAAGAGAGGCTTGAAGCCAAATTTCCTAGTCAAGAAAACAGTGACTTGATGGGCTGAGGAGTTAGCTCCGTGGTACAAGTGTCTGCCTGGCAAGTGCAAAGTCATGAGTTTGAACCCCAGTCCCACCAAAAAAAAAAAAAAAAAAAAAAAAAAAAAAAAAAAAGAAAACAGTGACTTGAGCTTTAATAACAATAACAACAACAACAACAACAACAACAACAATAATAATAATAATAATAATAATAATAAAATAGATGCCAAAATAAAAATCATATGAATTTCATCCATCTGTCATATCCTTTAGAACTTTGGAGATCTATAGATCTTTATTTTGAAACCTAACTGCTTGCTTAGGTGAATGGGACAAATGTGATAACTGGAGTTATGTCATATTGGTACTGCAGGTAGTGCCTCTGATTTGGAAGGATTGGTATTTGATTGGACATTTTCTGATGTCAGTAAAGTATCTGGTGATTAAGAAGAGTGGGTCCTCACCCTCAGTACTGGAAAAGAGACCTCATTCCTCCAGTGGCCCAGATGTATAAAATTCCTTATACAGCTCCCCGGAGCATGTTGGCAAATAGTACTGACTGAGTGCTATTTCTCTATTACTTAGACCTGAAGTTTAAATGAAATGGATTCTCTTTTTCTACTGCTTTGAATGTTTAACAAAAACAGCCATTTTGGTAATACGATAATGTATTTGTGTAGAATTCTTCATCTTCCTACTACTTATAATATATTATTTTAGAAATGCCTGTAGATCTAAACAGGAGAAGAATCTGTGTTTCCCTAGGAGTCCATTGGCATAATTGAGAAACATAAAATAGAGATGAATTGCTATTTCAGCTGTCAAAATAGAGCATTCATTTGTAGCTGGTAATTTTCCCTTACAATAATCCTTTGATAATTTCCCAAGAGGTGTCAGATTTGGAAATGCAATTTTCAATTCTCAAGAAGACTCTAAATTTCAACCAGTGTCATGGCTGTCAACAGCAAGGCAGGACAAATAGAACAGAAGAAAATCTTATTTCACTTTCATGATCACCTTAAGTGGGTTCAAAGGAATTTGTGTTTCATATTTATTTCTTTTATCTGGATGGAAAAATAAATAACTATGCTGAAATTATAGTCTTCTGATATTTCTTGAAGAAATTAATTTCAAGATCACAGTTATTGAAAAATAAGCTTTAGTCAGGCAGTGAAAGATTCTCTATATGTACAGTCATAGATATAAACATAAAATGTTGCAGTTATTTTAGAGTAAATGTACAATCTAATCTCATAAGTGACAAATATTTAATAAATTTTCCGAAATCCTCACTTCAGATTTGGTGGTAGGTCAGATCATTAATCATATTTATTTTACCTCTGAAATTTGTGGGCTGTCAGATCGTGTCCATTGAATAAATCACAATCAAAATTAGTTTCGTCATGACTAAAAAGAAGGTATATGTGCTTTGTAGTACTTTCTAAGCTCTTATTTTCTAAAACTAAGTTTAAAATGTAGGATGCGAGTGGAAAAATAAATTAGAAGCGGCCCTTCAGAAGACCTAAGAGATAGTGTAAGTAGGCATGGGATAGACTTCAGCACAAGGGAGCATTCTTTCAGAGGATTCTTAGAAAGGAGACCCTGCATGGCTGGGAATGCTGGGGCCAAGGTAGGCATATTGCAGAAAGAAGGGGCATTTGGCTTTGGCTTTGTATTACATGGAATTGTGCCGTGGAACGATTGAGCTAAGGTACAGGTGGAATGTCACGGCCGGTTAAGGTGTATGATAACTGTAGGAAATGGTACCTGTCCTTATAATATATTTTGGCATATGTAAGACAGGATGTACACTAGCATTGATTTGGGAACAGACACACCTCAGTGTCAATTACAGGTCTTCAGACATACACATTTGATAAAGATGAAGGACCCTCCATATCTTACACTCTTTACTTATCTAGCATTATAGCTATTTTATAACTGAATGTGTGTATAAGAAATAATACATAATGATAATGGACTGAGTCAATTTGTTATTTTTGTTTCAGTATGGAAAGAGCTCCAGGATATGGGCAAGTAGCTCAGTGATAGAGTAAGTCCTTAACCCCTAGAATTAAATAAAAGAGACTTAGAATATGTGCCATTGAGTTGTTATTCAACCAGTATTTATTGAACATCTTGTATATTCCAGATGGTGGCAATATAGTAGTCAACAAAACAAAAACCCCTGCCTCCTCTTATGATTAACATACAATCTGTGCTAAAGTAGTCATAAGATATTGATTGACATTCATAAAACCCATGAATGAATAATGTGAGGCAATGCAGATAAAAACCAACAAACAAATTTGTCATTCATTCATAAACACAATAAACATTTACTGTATGTATGTAACAGACATTAAGCTTGCATTTTATCAGACTAGGGAAAGAAGGAAAGATAGGATAAGAGTTTGTAAACATTGAAATTTACTTGAAGTAGTCCTTTAAAATGTGCCATTATATTTACACTAATCTTTGTGAAACGTTTTTGTGCTTTGCCTTTGACTTTTCATCATTATTAATAACTTCAAGTATCTTCAGGGACCATTATGAATAGTTTTTACTTCAGAATTACCTTAAAGCATTTGAAATACTGATTGCTTATTAGACAAAAGCGTGTATTATTGTTTAATCATACATAGTTTATTAGTATTATAACAACAATTTAGACTAGAGTGTTATCCTAGTAAGTTTAATGTTATTTTACCCCATAGTAAAAACTTGATAGATTTTCATAATTTTATATTACTTAGGGTCGATGTGAAGCATTGATTCGTACTAGGTTCAACTGCTAATGCTAGAACTAGGGTTATCCCTTAACTTTCTAGTGCCTTTGACACAGTCTACATTAGTTAAGTTCTGAGCCAATAAAAAAAGAACTCAAGTAAAATTAATATTATTTTCTCCTACTTAAAATTCCAGGGATGTATTTAATTGAATTTGCTAAGTTATTCAATAGAAATAATGTATTTTATTTATCCTAAATTGTCTGCATTTTATCCATGTCATTCTTCTATTTTTTGCCTTTCTCATTTTTTTTTTTTTTTCTCTCTTTGTTGGGCTAATAAAGAAGCAAGGAGGTGAAGCGCCATAGGCCAAACCGCTCTTCTCAATTTCCACTGTATGGTACTCTCTCTTAATTCTCCAGAAAAAGAAAAGCCTCTGTTGATTCAGGAGCATGTATGTGCTTGACTTTTGAGGAGAAGGGAGTTGGAACCACTCATAGGAACAGGTAGCATAGTTGCTAAATCATCTTGTTAGTAATGAAATCTGAATCTTGGCTCAGTTATTTAACACATGTGTGTAAATTGAGGAAATTACTCAACCTCTGAATCTTGCTGACAAATGGAATATAAACATTTACTTAGTAGTCCTTATGCTGTGCCTAGAGTTAAATGTTAAATTAATAAAGTTAAATGGCAGATAATGTGTATAAAATATTGGAACATAATAAGTGGATATAATTGTTGTGGATATCAACTAATGTGGATATCATTGTTGTCACAGTAGAATTTAATAGGATTTCTAAGGTAAGATCTTATCTTCTAGCTGTTTCTTGATGTTATAGTTTATATAAGGTAGAAGTATTGGAGATTTTGCTTCATTCATTCACTCATTCATCCATTTATTTGAAACCACAAAAATATTACTGCACCTACAGACTTTGATTTCTTCTTTTGATAAAGCAAAGGTAGGATCATATTTATTTCATATGATAATTTTGAACAATAAATTTTACTTTAGCATATAGTCTCATACAGTCAAATGATGGTAGCTGCCTTATTATGTCTGTATTTTTCAAGAAAGAAAACATCAAAAATTTCCAGTGATTTCATAGAGTATTTACTTACTTCCTATTGAGTAAATTAATAACCTAGTGACTTTCTTAGCAGAAAAATATGATATGAGTTGAACTTTTGGAAAGGTAGTGAACTGAGCTGTCAAATATTAATTTTGAATACAAAGATATACTGATAAAGAAATTCAGGAATCAATTCCTATGTTAAATTGAAATGTTATCACAATACTGTTGCATGTGAAAGAGAATCTATTATTTTAGGTTTATGAATAACTAGATTTATGAGTTTCAACAAAAAATAAATAAATCATTCCTTGTTAGTTCCATGTGGACTAAACTGAAGCATGGGCATCTGAGATGAATCTACACTTCTCAGATGAAGAAATACAAATGGTATATGAACATGTGAAAAAATGTTCAACATCATTAGTGATCGAAGAAAATGCAAATTAAAACAACACTGAGGTTCCACTTCACCTCAGAGAGAATGACTAGCATCAGGAAGTCAATCAATAACAGATGTGATAACCCTAAAATGGTAACCCATATGGGGCTGGGGACATAGCTCAGCAGTCTAATGCACCTGCTTAGGCAAGTCTAGGTAGGCAGAGGAGACCACAGTTTGATCCCCAGAACCACATGCTGTGCCAACTCAGCCCTCATGGTGGGCTGAGTCAGCAACCCTCAAAACATTTAAACATGTGTTTTATGGAATATTGATAAATGGTAATAGATAATCCTTCAGGTCCTCATTTAATTATTTTTAAATAATTTGAGTAATTTTTTTAAATTCAAATTTTCTGATGTTTTATAACATCTAATGTAGCAATTTAAAAATGGCAGGACAGCTGGTGAAACCATAAATAATATTAAACTCTCCTTGTATAACACTGGCGATCTTTTAAAAAATGGTTCCATGGAGGCATAACATGTTCTATCAACAAACAGCCTTTATTTACAGAGTTTATCATTGTTCCAGCAATGCATATTGCTTGCTATCACTAAATGTTCTCGTCATAGAAATTTAAGATTGTTTTATTATAACTACTTTGAATATATCTTATGCTACTCAATGCTAAGTTATACAGTAGCTGTCATAGCCATACACTATTTGATTGTCATTAATTCTATGAAATGTAAAAAGAAGGGAATGAAATAATCTATAAAATATCACTTAACATTTATACTTAAACCCTGCAAAGTATTCTCTCCTTTAATGCAGATTTGTGCTTATTATTTTATTTTATTTTGAAGAGTAAAACAGGCAAAGGCAAATAGCATCTACAAAGACAGAAACAGGGTAGCATACAACAATACATATGTTATAGATCTTCAAAGCAGGAAAAGCAAGTTAACATTGGTTGATATATTATGTATTTCTATCATTACATCTGTTGCTCAAATTAACAGATATAACTATGCAAGATCCAAAGAATAATTGAATATTAACTCTTCCTTTCAAGAAACATTAAGTTTTCTCTAACAAAACACGTGGGTGGGGCCCGGGGGGTAAAAGGAACCCTACTCCACTGTCCATGAGAGTGTAGACTGGTACAACCATTGTGGAAATTAGTGTGGAGATTTCTCAAGCAACTAGGATTAGAATTCCCATTTGACCCAGAAGAACTGAAAACATTATATCATGGTGATATATGTGCACCCATGTCTATAGCAGTGCAATTTGTCAGAGCTAAATCTTAGAAACAACTCAAAGGTCCATCAACTGAGGAATGGACAAAAAAGATGTGGTGTTTTTATATAATGATGCATTGCTCAGTAGAGATGCTACTCAGAAGTGAAATAAATCAGATCCTCATGTGTAAACATCATATTGTTTTGCTAGTATGAGAAGCTGAAAGAGTAAATGTAATCTGAAATGTGCAGTAGATATTATGAAAGAGAATGAATTTGCTCAAAGGGAAGCAGCAACTGGGATGAGGGAAAGCACCAAAGAAAGGAACAAGGAAAGGAAGAGGATGCATTCATGTTTATTTAGGTAAAGAATGGATGGGGTAATTTCTGTTGGTCTGTTGAGCCAAAGAACTTCTTCCCTACCAGGAGAAGTTAACACTTAAATTTTTCTTCTTTGTCCTTTTCAATGTGTTATAACTTGTGGACCAGTTTTTCATGCTTATATCTGGAAATCTGAACAACTAATTTAAAGACAACAATATACAATATGACAACCAGGGGTGAACTCCTATTATTTCGATTAGTGAAATTCTGTATAGTTTCTATTTTTTTTTTTTACTATTCTCTTTAAAAAATAAAAAAGGAGAAATAACCCATGCAATAGATCTTTTTCTCAAGTTTTATTGATTTTTGCATTTACTTATTCTCCTATTCATTAATTTAACTTCATATCTTAAATGATTTTTATGTGGCAGGTACTCTAGAGTTCTGGCATTTGGCCATTCTAAAGTAGTCTGTAACTTAGACGGAGAATCAGATAACAAGCAATTGTAAATAGTGGCTATCCGTCAGTATTAGTAAAATGAATAATAAGGAAGTACAGAATAGTAGGACTGCTTGATACAAGAGCTGAAAGTGCCAAGTGTTAGAAAAAGACTCTGAGAAAAGAGGTGCTATGTATGAGATCTAAGCATTATGTAGTATACAGGATTAGATTCTGTGCCACTTCGTTTCAAGAGCTATCTTTACCAATTAAAAATCATGTCTCTAAGTGGCAATTGTGAAAAGAAATTGAAGAGAAACCTACCCTAATAAATTGATTGATTTTCTGCTGTCCTCTCAAATGCAAACTATAGGTATGCTCTTAAAGATGCATGAAATACAGTCATATCAATAAGATGCATTTTCCTTTCACTGTCCATTGAAATAATCAGCATAGGGAAGTCACATGGTTTTCTGAAAACCAAATGCATACTTAGGACATATTGAAATAATATGGTCAGAATACTTTTTCTAAGTTTGTCCCCACTGGAAATCAGTATGGTTTAGAATACTAATCACTTTTATATATATATTTTTAATTTCAACTATGTTATAGCTGAGAATCTTGATTTCAGTTTTGAAAGATATTGATAACATGAGTTCAATCACCCATTTCTTTTTCTCTGCAAATTATATTTGAGAAAATAGTTCATCATTATTGAAATTAATTTCTTCATTATGTTGTTTTAGTATGGTAAGGCTCTATTGGATTTCTGATTTTTCTTATTTGAATTCTGTACTATCCTAGAGGGAAAAAGAGTGTACTTCAGGTCACAGATGAATTTCTTAGAAATTAAGTGAGGCGCCAAGCTGCTAAGTGAAGGATGTATATCCGAATACTTGCTGTGGGACTTCTGAAGATAAGCGACTGTAACTCAGAAATCTCCTAGGAACGGCAGCCTACAGGTATCTCAATGCAGATGAGTGCTTATGAAGAAAATAGCGAGGTCTTGCTAATCATCTGGCTTCAATTCCCAAATGCCAAGGGAACAGAATTCATGACTGGCTTGAAGCCATGGTATAGCTTGTCGCTTGGTGCTTCTGTTGAGCTTAGCACAATCTCTTACAAAGTAATCCAACTGCAGTCTCTAGTTAAGATGGCTTAAAGACTGTTATGCTTCATGATGCAACAACATAGTCCATTAATCTGAACCACCATCCCATCTATGAAAATTTGAAGCTATGTAGCTTTATGCTGGATGCTAAATCGATCAAAATTTCCTAGCTACTCTTTTGTAAGCTATGAATTCACATATTTCTCACATTACTATGAGAAGAAAACTACCTAAGGTTTGCAGGGTATTAACTAAAATTCTGGGCATACAAAAGGAACTTAATAAACTCTAGCTGTCTTGCTTTTGCTATTCTGAAATAGGTATAGGTATAAGTGTAGGTATAGGTATAAGTATAGTTATTACAAAACAGGTATACAGACATTGTATAGTCTGACTTCATTTTTATGTTCCTCAGTGTTTGTTTTTAATCTTCTGGATACTCTGAATTATCGATAACTTACTGAGTAGGTTACAGAGAATTCTTGATACTTCATTGTATGTCCTTATGTTGAGATAGGAAGATTTTCTTTTTCCATGAATGTGTGTTTTGGTTTTTGAAGCTGTATGTCAATGAGACAAATAAAAGTATATGTTTAATCAGGGTTATGTATAATAACTATTTTGAAATAAATAGAAATAAAATATATCTTTAAACTTCAGATACATTAGTATATATAGATAATATTAGGAGTTTCATGACAGCTGAAATAGCTGAGATTATGCATACTACAGGCAAAAAATCACAAACTACTTTACTTATATCACTGTGCTATTTTATAACACAGCTGTATTTATTTTAGCAGGTGTTTTTCCGTATCAGTTATGCATTCTCATCATTTATTGCAACTTCTTATTAGGTAACTGATTCATTAGAGGGTAAGTTAGAGATGTCTCTTTTTCCCTGTCATCATTTTCCCTTGTTTACATTTTCAGAATCAAGGGCAGTGGGAGGGATGGAAATAGCGAAAGAATTCCTGTGCTGCTCATCGTCTAGCTTATGTGTAGATTTTTTTCTGTAACAATAACTATTTTTTCATGGAAACCATGAGTGCTGCTGGGTCCGTATCCTAATTAGGAAAGAGATAGACTAATGTGTTGGTTTAAGAGTTGCACTATGTAGTCAGCTTTGGGTTTGAGCCCTCACTTAATATTTTGTTTAGCATAATAATTTGTAAAAGGAGATTTTAATGTTATGTTTTCAGATTTATGGATATGAAATAATTTAATAAAATAATTACTCTAAAATGCTGTTTCCTTGTCCCTTTGTCATTCAGAAAATTCATTCAAGACCTAGGAATTTATACATTTTAATACTATAGGAAGTTCTGGTATAGATATTCCATGGAACACTATTAAAAAATAGAGGGGCAATATCTTTCTTTTCAATCTGAATCAAATAAACTATGTATCTGTTGGTCTTTTTGGCTTAATAACTTTTAAAATAGAATACTTCTATAAATTCAGAAACATTCTAATTTTTATAACAACCAACACATATTTATTTCCAAATGTATAGGAATGAGCCAAAGTTCAAATATTATTTAGTAGGTTGTAAAAAAGGTAGTGTTATTATGCATTAAAAATATTTGGGGGCTGGTGAGATAGATGAGTGGACTCAAGCACCTACTTAGGCAAATTTATTTACTTTTTTTTTTTTTTTTTTTTTTTTTTTCATTCATGTGTTTGGTACCCAGGTCTCACTGCTCAGCTCTGATTCCTGGTCATCCTTCTGTTTTCAGCCTCCCCCGTGCTGAGATTACAGGTATGTATCACCACACCTGAACTTGATTGCCAGCTCAGCATGCCCCAGGGGTGGGGCCAGCACTGCACGCAGTACCAAGGATAGAATCCTGGTCCCTGTGCTTGCCTAAGCAGGCACTTAGCCCACCGAGCTATCCCTCCAGTCCTTGCTTAAGCAAATTTGGTCAAGCACAGGGACTATGATTCAATCCCTGGCACCTCATGCCATACCAGCCATGCTCACAGGGTGGGCTGAGCTGGCCAGAGTCCAGGCACAGTGGCATACACCTGTAATCTCTCCACTGGGGAGGCTGAAAGGAGAAAGATCGCCATGAGTCAGAGCTACATAGGGAAATGCTTCAACAAAACCCAATACATTAAAAACAAACAAACAAACAAACAAAAAAAAACAAAACAAAACTTGGAAGTTGACTAAAGTCAGTGTTAGTGAAAGTTAGGTCATTAAGGCTCATACAGGTCAAAGAATAGTGGAATTTCATATGAATAAATTTATGCTTGCAATCTTTTTAGGTTTGATTAAGACATTTCATTTTCTAATTTAGAAACATGAAGTATAAGACTTTTATGGCCACTGGTGGGTCATGCTGCTCCAGATGCCGACCTTCATTTCCTACCCAACTTATTAAAGTGAGAAATCAGTTCTCCAGATTCTGAATTGGTGACTGAATTTCAGTGCCGTTGGCACTAACTGAACGAAACACTCAACCTGCACACTTTTCTTTTCCTTCACCTCCAGGTTTCCCCTGCACTTTCCCTCTAATTGCTCTTCCTTTTTTAGTCTCCATTTTTTTTTTTTCTTTGCTGCTCCTTAAATATTGGCATGGGGAGTTTGTTACCATCAAAGTTAATTTTACTTACCATGTGAAGAAATGTTTACTGAAGAAATGCCCAATGGACATATGTGCTTCCTTTGTAACGGAGTCCAGGTGTGGTGGCGTCTGCCTGTATTCCTGGCCCTGGAGAAGATGAACATAGAAGGGTCACTCCGAGTCCAGTCTGCATAGCGAGGCCCTATGCTGAACATGTAAAAAAGTGGAAAAAACAATACAATTAAAAAGAATAAAATTTTGAGATAGGGTCTCATTAAGCTGCTAAGTTGCCCAGTCTGTGCAAATCTTGCCATCTGCCTACCTCACTGTGCCACCCAGAGTGTTCTTATTACAGATATCTGTGCCGCCATCTCCAAATTCTTCATAATTTTTTATAAAAGAAAATTCACCTACTAATTGCTATGAAGTATCACTTAGAACATTTGCCAATATTAAATGTTATTATTTTCACTCAGGAGAAAACTAAAGTGCGCAGATTGGGTGTCCTGTCTGAGATCGCCCAGAATTGGCTGAGCTGATTCTCGCTGCCGTGTAGGCAGTGTAAGTGTAGGATTCCACACTTACCCCTGACTCTTAGGCTGCACGTACACAGCAGCAAGCTTCTCCATCTTTCTGGGCCAAGGCTTTCTTACTTTATACAATGGAGATAATTGAAATAACCTCATTATAATGTTGTTTCTTGCCAAAAATATAACTAATTTTTTGCCTGCTGGATAGTGTCCTTTAAAGAATATTGTTTCAAGTTTATGTGGCATGAAGGGCAGTTCTGCCCCTGCCTTCTTCAGAGTTGCACTGAGGCATTACCACTGTAGTTGTCACGGTGCTGACTGCGTCGTGTGTGCTCCTCTTTTTTTCCCCTTAACCACTGCCAACTCAGTGTTCTCCTCATAGCTTTTGCCCTCCCCTTGCTATATCTGTGGGACCAAGATTTTAAATGTATCTTTTTGGTAATGCTTCCTAAGAAGCTATTTTAACAATATGCCTGATATTTAATAGATCAAAGTACTAGAAAGAGGCTGAATCTTTTCATGCATTTATATCTTTGAAGAAGAATTCCAAATAAAAGAAAGGTCGTGGGAAAAGAGACGCATTTGAGCAGGGAGTTTCGCTTCTTATTAGTGCCTGATCAGAAAGCTTGAAGCTGTTGCTTCCTTATGGAGTGCGCTCTTCTCATCCCAGCATCCTCCACTGGTATCTTGAAAGGAAAGAAAAAGGAGCATGGTGAAGCCGAGTGCTCCGCCAGGGCAGTTAAGTCTCATGTATTATTTATCATGCCATCTAGGAGGTCAGCAGCGTGCTCTCAGCAATCTAGTTTATGAGTTTCCTACATGCATTTGTGGGGTTTTATTTTTGTTTCCATTTTAACCAATACTGCTACAATTGAACAGTTGAATGAATGGTTAACTTAAGTGGAAAGATGGCCTTTACAATGCTAAGCAATCTTAAATCACAGTTATGAATACTGACTTAAGAATATACATTGCAAAACCAAAGATACAATTCCAGGTGTTGCAGGCCAATTGAAAAGATGTTTTTATTATTAATATTTATGAATACTTTAGTGTAGTTTGAAGGTTAAAAATCAAAATTAAATTGAAATACATATGCTGTTGTGCAATACAAGTTCACAGAATAGTAAAATTTGGTATGTGTTGCCTTCAGTTGACTTAACTGTATGGGTGTATTTTTGTACGTTCCCATTCCTAGCTTTTCCATTAATATGGGTAGAACATTGATGAAATGAGGCATTCTATGAATTGCACTACAGTAAGATTTTAGTGATAAAGAAAAATTGAAAGAGAGAATGGTATACACTCAACAAATATCCTGAAATTCCCTGTAATAAAACCATGTGGGTCAAGAATATTTTATGTAATGATAAATATGTAAAAATAATAACATCAGTTTTGAGAAATCATGTCAGGAAAGGAGTGACTTGTAGAGACATTACCAGGGAGTTCTTACTAGGATTATATTTCATGAGAAAACATACAGTATAACTGCTAAACAGCCATCCCAGTTCTGTCTTCTACAGCAATAGGAAAAACATGCCTTGGGTATGACTACTATAGGAATGTATAAACTTACCAGATCCTCCATTACAGAAGAGCATTAACATGTCCTATGGCAAGGATGCCCATTACAGTCTGTCTGGTTTCTCACATTTACACAGCTCAATTGCACAAGTGAATTTAAGTGAAAATTTACAAGTGAATATATGTTACTTATTTATTTTGACAGTATTCAAAAACAGCAGTGCATTTTGGGGGGAGGTTGAGAATGTTTATATTACCACAGGAGCATAATTAAATTTTTTATTATTTTCTTGTTTTATATCAAACTTCTCATTTAAAAACAAAAGAATACTCCATATCTTTGTTTTCTATGTAAGGCCAGGTATTGTTTGCTCTATATTTGTGCTTTCAGCCTTGAGTCAAACATAGATCATTTACATGTATCCCTGTACTATTACAGTTTTGATAATTTTCCAGTAGTATAAGTTACCGAAATGAATTTGAATCCTAATTTTAAAGTCAGTATCTAAATTGTCTTTCATAGTTTTCAAATGATGGAATAAGGACACCTAAGTTGAAATCGAAGCAGCAAATGACATTATTACATACACATTGAAATTTTATTTAAATTCTATACATTTAGCCTGTTTTCATCTTCAATGTATATATTTTCCATATTTATTAGATGAATATATGTGAAACACTTCATTATATGAGTCATAAACCTACTAAATAAAATCCAATGTATACCCAGTAAGCACAGGATTTTAAAGTGCCTAGGTGTCCACCTCATTATGTCTGCACCTCTCATGAATGCCTTGCCGAGTAAATGCCACTGCTTTTTAATTGATTACTTTTTGTACAATTCGAGCACTTTCTTAGAAATGCAAACTCATTTCCACTGTTTTGTGACTTCATTATCATTTTTTTCATAGATATATTTGGAATATATATATATATATATATATATATATATATATATATATATTCCTTCCAATTCCTATGGTGCTTGCTGATACAAATTATATTGCAGCTGTCAGTCCCCTTCATTTGTCTTTTCTGTGCTACTTTGGCAAATGTCACTGAGGTAGATCGTGTAATTCCAAGATGCATGAAAATTAGTAGGTACTTCTTTGAACCACCCCAATATTTGGTGTCCTCTGATTTGCTCATAATCTGTTCAATACGGGGCATAGAACTGTCCAGTTTACTCCTGCAGGCTGTAAATTCTCTTTAGAGTGTTCACTGCCTCAAATGACATAGTATTTTCCCAGTTCTATTATGTTTAGACTTTAGAATTTAGTCATATGACAGTTGTGTAATATGTGAGCTAATATGTAATTTATGAAATCCTCCTGTCATATTTTAGGGTGTGACATCTGGTACAGTGATCAGCTAACTCACTTGCATCTCTATTTACCCTACAATGTAGTATAGTTAATCTCCACCCTTTGCAGTTACAAGGTATACATTATCCATCCCAATCTTAAGAACTTACCAGGCAGAGTAGTAAGAGATCTGATTTTAAAAAGTCATCAAACATCATGCTTTTAATTTAAAAAAGCAAAAGAGTAAAAGAAAAGCCAAAAAATAAAGAGTTAAGGTAAAGTTAATTGCTGTGCCACATTCCGTGCCTGAAAATAGGAATAACTGGCCTATGCATTAATTTCTCCTTTAGCATCCTCTATGAATGGGTCGTTTTCAGTGTCTTGCCATCCCCATGACTTTACCTCCTTTGCCTTTAGCATCAACTAATTGCATGTAAATTTTTGTTGTTGTTGTTGTTATTGCAGACAGAGTGGCGTTTTTACCACTGTGCTATTTTCTCTATTCAAATGTTCAGTTTAGTTCTGATTTTATAACTCAGGAATATTATATTTTGTCTCCAGGGAGCCACTTTGATCCCAGATATGCTAAGCATCTTGGCTTTTTGCAATGCAGAATACTCAGAGTAACCTTTATATAACCTACTTGCTCTAGCTGAGTGTGTGTATCTCACATTTCCTCCTCAGTACCTGGCATAATTAAGACTCAGTCATGCCGCAGTAACCTCAAGGTAAAGCACCAGCTATCCAGCCTCTAAATCTTGCCTCAGCTCTTTGCCTTCCAGACTGGAAGGGGAAATTGTAGACTGTATCATATTCTGTGTTTTTGACGTTTTCTTTAAATTTTTTTTTAACTTAAAACGTTATGGTGGAGGGTCAAGGGAGGGGCCGATATAATGCAATCATGCAGCACCTGCCTGGAAAAACATGGTCCTGAGTTTGATTCCCTGAACCCTTCCAAAAATAAGTAAGACATTTTCCTCTTCTTTACTCAATATTTCCAATATAAATAACTACATTTTCAAAAATAG
This sequence comes from Myocastor coypus, assembly GCA_004027025.1. Lineage (NCBI taxonomy): Eukaryota > Metazoa > Chordata > Mammalia > Rodentia > Myocastoridae > Myocastor > Myocastor coypus. Next base: position 62,377 of record PVJA010001727.1, on the reverse strand, counting down.
TAAATCAAAACCATACATAATTGATGTAAGTACACATACACAGAGGAAGTATATATTAAATTTTAGAGACCAAATCTGAGGATGAATTTTTTTTTTTTTTTGCAACATCTCTTTTCTCAAAGGAATTTTCACTTATACTGTGAACATAGCTTTCTTCAGTAAGGTAGCACACTCAGATTTGTTCTTAATTTTAGTAGTTCTGATTTTTGTTTAGTTGGTTTAAAACAAGTTAGTCCAGACTAGCATTTACATTATTCTGTAATGTTGGGTGGGCTTAAATAAAGATCTTTTTTTTTTTCTACCTGGAGAGTTCAGAGATTTGAGGTGTGTGCCTGACTTTCAGCTTATGTACTAAAGAGAGAATGCAAGCTGAATTTAAGGAAGATATAATAATATTGACTATGGGTTTAGAAATAATTTCTGTTGCATTATTAACGCTGTATTTTCTAGGTGTCTATGCACTTGATCTTAGCCAAAAGGCCAAGAAGCAATTTCTAGGCGTGTATGAATCAGGGGCAAACCTTCCAATTTTCTTACCTTTAAAACAGAGGCAATTGTTCCTATCAGCATTGGAGCCAATTACTTTTCACTAGTGCTTCAGTAGCAAATATTTTTACATTGTCTTCCAACTTTAGTTTATCTCAAAATCTTTAAGCCCATGCTCTCATGATTCAATGCATATAGTTTCTTCAAGAATGAAGAAGGGAGGAAGATCAACGGGAAGTTTTCCATTTTAAATTGCAAAACTTAGTTTCAGAGACTTACTTAGCTTGTAGGAGCTGCCATACAGTAATTGTTACACAAATCGTACCATGGCTGTGTTCAGTGCCTTGTCACTGAGGCAAGTGGAGTGTGTGCATTTTTTTCCATAGAAGTACTAAATGCCACCATGTCTGGGTTTTAGAAAGTTGTCACTTAAGATGTATTCTGACAAAAATGAAGTGCATTTTTATTTGTGTTCCAATTTTGTGTACCTGACTCTTTGTTTTCCAAGTGCTTAGAATATATGTGTTTCATTCTCAGAGGTGTGAAATAGTGATTGCCCGATAGCTGGTGTGACAGCCTTTTACCACTTAGAGATACATTAGGAACACTGATGGTACATGTAATCAGAACATATGATAGGAAGTATCCTCTCCTTTTGGAAAAAATAAAGAAAGGGAGGCAATTTTAAATCAGACAATCTGATGAAAAGGAATAAATGTTTTAAAACTTTGGTCATTGTTAGAAATAGATGAAATACATGACTGTGGATAGATATCTTTCTTTTGAAGTGAAAAATAATGATATTTATTCTCTAAAATAGTTAGGGGGTATTAAGTGCTACCATGTATGCAAATTTACCATTAGAGTACAAACTTTCTAATGCCATTAGTAGAGGGCTGAAATTCACAAACTTTCAGCTAGCTTACGTAGTGGTACACCAAACAAGTATAATTTTCTACTCCAGTCACTCTCCTCCCTTCTTCATTTTCAAAAAAGCGAGATGTTTTGAATCACTAGATCATATTAAAAGATAAAATAATGCATACTATGTACAATTAGTGTAACAGACATATATCAGGCTGTATGAAGTTCTTATTGACATAAAATTCCTTCAAAACTACATAAAAGTAGATGAGAGAAAACAGACTTCTCTTTAAGAAACTTCTTTCAAATGTGTTTGCTTCTGATAATATAGTTTTGAATTTGAAATAAGAAAATTTTTCCTGATCTAGTATACAAACTTTTTTTGAGATAAACTCAGATTGAAGAGAAAAGCAAAAAGTTTGCAATGGAAAGTAATGAAAATTTTATTATTTTCCTGTGAAACTATTCTCTTGATTGTTAGAGTCCTGTCATGTCCTAAAACTTGAGGGAGATGAAATTGTTCTCCTACATTGCCATAAATGTTATCCAGGTTCCAAATAAATTTATAAATATTTTTACTAGATCTGTCAGGTACATTGATGGTACTTTGACAAGAATTGCATTAAATATATATCACAATTAGGGAAGTATGGCCATTTTCACCATATTGGGTCTTCCTATCTAGGAGAAAGGAGTATCTTTCTATTTTCTGAAATCATCTTCAACATAGACAGACAGACAGACAGATATCTATGATCTAAACAACTATATTCAAGACAGCAATGTATAATACAAAACTTCCCTGATTTTGTGCCGTATGTATGTATGTATGTATGTATGTATGTATTTATTTATTTATTTATTATTTTACTACTTTTAAAACCACTCAAAAGTAGGTTGTTAAATTATGGAAATGGTAAGTAAGCCTTTGCTGTATGTGTAAGGATAAGCTAATAGAAATTTTACTAGCAATTAAGCAAAATGTGTAGATTCCAGAAACAGTATCATACCTCAAGTTCCTTCATGGTTTAGGATATATGCTTACAATTGGAGAAACATTTCCTTGAACTTTTTTTTTTTTTTTGGTCTTTTTGAGACAGGGTCTTGCTGTACAGTTCAGGCTGGCCTTGAGCTCAGTTTTGTAGCCCAGGCTGGTCTCGAACTCTCACCGATCCTCCTGCCTCAGCCTCCCAAGTGCTGGGATTACAGGCGTGCGCCACCACTCCCGGCTTCCTTGAACATTTTTAAGCAGTTTGAAAATTATATTCTCTCATTTTACCCATCAAAGACAGCCTTTTTAAAAAGTTATTTTATAATATTTTATTTTGAAGAGTAACAAACAAAAACAAAAACAAATAGCAGATACAAAGACATAAACAGCATAACATATAATATGTATGATACAGATTTTCAAAACAATAGCAAATTAACAATAGTTGTCATATTACCTATTTTTATGATCACACCTTGTTCAGGTTAGCATATGCTTATAGAAGACTGGACAAATGATTGAATATTAACACTTGCTTTGAATGAACCTTGATTTTTGTTTTATTTTTTAAAACTTTATTTTAAAGAGTGTGTAGTAATTATTGAAAATCCATTAGAAACAGTACATATTTAGAAGCCCAGGATGAGAGGTATATTCAACCATAGTTTTTGTATTATACATTGCTGTCTTGAATGTAGTTGTTTAGATCACAGATATCTGTCTGTCTGTCTGTCTATGTTGAAGATGATTTCAGAAAATAGAAAGATACTCCTTTCTCCTAGATAGGAAGACCCAATATGGTGAAAATGGCCATACTTCCCTAATTGTGATATATATTTAATGCAATTCTTGTTAAAGTACCATCAATGTACCTCACAGATCTAGTAAAAATATTTATAAATTTATTTGGAACCTGAAAATCCCTAGAATGGTAAAAACAATCCTGGGAAACAAACACAGAGCAAGAGGCATTATAATCCCTGACTTGAAATTATACTGAAAAGCTACTGTTATAAGATCAGCATGGCACTGGGGGAAAAAAAAGAAACAGACCTGAGGATAATTGGAAAAGATTAGAAGATGAAGATACAACTACAAACACACTGAGCCATCATATCTTTGACAAAGGGGCCAAACATGTGCACTTGAAGAAACACATCCATTATGGTAATTTAAGCAGTAAGATACAGTATTTTAATCACATTTTAATATTAATAATCATAGAAGATTAACAGAAATGCATGGCTTCCATATGTCCTTAAGTAATGTGTGAGAAACAGGACTACTCTAATAGCTTTGATTTTTAAATTATGTCAAGAGCAATTAGAAAGCTTTGTCAGTGTAGGTCACTTACACTGCATATAAGAAATCCTAGGTTTGATGTCTTGTGTGATAAAACAAAAGTAAAATTGTACATTGTAAACCATGATCCGTTCAAATTTATCTATGTATGCAATTAGCCCACTAGTGTTTGTAATACGTAGAAATAATGATACATGTTTCTATTTCTTGTGTGATGTTGCTTCATGTACAGAACACATCCAAATTCCTTTCTTCATCCCATTACTTTCCCTGTTCCATCCTTTGATCCCTCTGAGAACGTTCTACCTCCATACTTTCTACTATCTTTTTAGAATTTTGTTTTTATTTTGTGCTGCATAATGTGGGAAGCTTAAATACCACTTGCTTTCTCTTGTACTTTTATACAACTCTCTCCCCCCCCAAATCCCTCTTCCTCTTTCCTTCTCCCACCATCCTTCCTTCCCTACCTCCCTCTACCGCCCAACCCCCATCTCTCTGTGTCTCTCTGTCCTGGGAATTGTGCATGCAAGACAAAAACTCTATCACTGAGCCATATTTCCAGCCCCATACTTTTATACTCTTAAAGATAGCTTCTTTCAATAAATTATCAGGTAAGAATAATGACATTTTAAGTTTTGTAGGCAATCTGAATTTTTAAAAGTGCACATAAATACCTTGTAATTTATGGGTCAGATCATGTATATCATCAGGAGTTGACTTGTTTCACCCACTTATGCTTTGAGATTCTCACTGTAAATATTCCATTTTTATGAAAGTTTGGTTTAGTTTAAATATGATTTTCTTTCTTTTTTCTCTTCCTTTCTCTTCTCTTCTCTTCTCTCTCTCTCTCTCTCTCTCTCTCTCTCTCTCTCTCTCTCTCTCTCTCTCTGTCTCTTTCTCTCTCTGTCTTTCTTTTATTTCAGATTGGCAATCAAGCTCAGGAAATTGTTGTGACCAGCCACGCAGAAACTGTTGCAGTTGTAATATTTCATTATTGACTTTTTGTCTAGTTGGCCTATATGTAACAGTGGGAGATTACAATTGTATTTGTAGTTATTTAACTTTTCATAACTATTAATACTTGTTTTACATAGTTCATTGAACTTATATCTGGCAAACCTATATTTATGATTGTTTTTCTCTTGTATCTAAGATGGTAATAACCTTCTTTGTCTCAATTAGCTTGGCTTGAAGTTCACTTTGTATGGAAATTTAATAGTTACCTCTGCTTTTTTCTGGGATCTTATTGCATGGGTTAACATTTTGTATCTTTCCAGTTTCAATTTTTGCATTTATTTTTAATTTTAATATGTTTCTTAACATGTCAATATTCTTTTTTGTTCTTGCTTTTAGATCTATTCTGCCAGTCTGTGTCTTTTGATTGGTGTATTGAGACTGAAAACATTTTTTTCATGTATGATCCAGTTTATTTCATGATATATATTAACACATATGGTACACAGTAAATATATGTGAACTTTGTATTGTATATTTTAGCTCGTTTTTTATTTTAATTTTCAAATTTTTAATTTTAATGAGAATTAAATAACAATGAGAGTTTCTTTTCTTTCATTTTTATTTTTTATTTATTTTTTATTTTGTTTGCGGGACCAGGGTTCAAACTCATGACCTTGCACTTGTCAGGCAGGCACCTGTGCTATGGAGCTATCTCCCCAGCCCCAATGAGGTTTCAAAACAGGTTAGTAGGACAGTTACAATAATTAATACATTGCATATTGTTGTCTTCATAGTAGTTGTTCAGGGTACAAGATGCAAACACGATATCTTTTCTAAACACTGTTACTATAAATCTTTCTTCTCATTGGACTAAGAGAAAGTAGATGTATATATAGTCCAAGAGTTCTTAATAGTAGTGAGTTATCAGCAGAATTGGCAAATTTGGGAGCTGTTGAGTTGGGCCTTTTACAACTCAGCATATTAACATCGCTTTACTTTTTATACCACACAGTTTGACTTTTCTGCTGGATGGTTAAGACCAAGTTAAACCAAGACCTGTATAACAAAACATGTAATTTTTGTATCTAACAAGGTCATTTAAATCTCCTCAGGATTTACTCTGAAACAATGTACAGCACTTTGTAGAACTTTTGTCAGTGTTGGCCATCAGTGGTTCTCAACCTTTCTAATGCTGTGACCTCACAATACAGTTCCTCATGTTGCAGTGACCCCAAACCAAAAAATAATTTTGTTAGCTACTTCAAAACTGTAATTTTGCTACAGTTATGATTTCCAATGGCTTTCCATGACCCCTGTGTTTTGGTCGTTTGACACCCACTGGGGTCACAACCCACAGGTTGAGAACTGCTGAGACCAAAAACATTGATGGTTATGACTGATGTGTATTCACTTGTCCTTCTCATGTTACTTTCCTGCTGTTGGTTGTCTTTTTGCTGTCTTGTACTTAATTGTTCATCTTACCTGATGGATGAGTTCTCCTGGGCTTCAGAATATCCTTAAGTATATTTTAGAGTGCTTTTATAGTGTTCATGAAGTTACTCAGATATTTTTGTCATGGAGGTATTTTATTTCTACATCAACTTTGATAGAAAATATTATGGGGTACATCAATCTGAATTGAAGGTTGTTTTCTTTAAGGCTTGATATATTTCACACCACACTTTACCTAAGTTGAAGATTTGTGTGGAAAGATCTTCTGTGATCCCAGTGGACTTTCCTTTATACATGATTTGTTTCTCTTCTCTAACAGCTTGTATCATTCTTTTGTTGTGCTGAATCTGTGGAAAGCTGACCATTGTACAGATTGGTGTAGATCTTTTCTTTTCTTTTCTTTACTTTACTTTATAATCATATCTAATTGAATTTCTGTATGTTCCACTTATATGTATGTTAAATTCTTTTTCACTGCTTGGGAAGTTTTCTGCTAAAAGCTTTTTTCATGTGAATAGTTTTCATATTCATAAGAACAACTACATCAGTCTTGTGTTATTCCTCTGTACATTATCTGCTAGTTGCTGGGTTGACTTCTAGTGAGCCCTGGGTACATTTACTAAAATCTTTTTGTGATCCTTAATTACAATCCTGTCTGAATTTTTTTCTTCACGTTGGTTCATTCTGCTTTACACTTTCCAGTAGAAATTCTTTTTTAATAAAAATGTATTTAGTACAGGGTTCTGGAGGGTCTCTCTACACATATTGGGCACATAATGACCCTTTTGTTTTCAGCCTCCCAAGCACTGGGATTACAGGTGTGCACCACTACCCCCAGTCTCAATCACTGTCTCAGAGCAACCACAGGGTTGGAGCCTTTACAGCATACTGGGAATTGAACCTTGGTCCCTGAGCTTGCCTGAGCAGTTACTTTAGTCTGCTGAGCTGTCTGGCCAACCTTCAGTAGAATTATTAATCAGATCTATTTCATAGGTTCCACTTCTTTCCCATGCTAGAGATTCATTGTTTCCATCCTTTTCCTAAGCTGCTTTAATTTTTATCTCTACTGGTCTAGAGAATATGTCTTTCATGATGTTCACCATCTCTGTGGTTATCTCAAAAATTCTTTCTGATTTTATTTTTCTTCTAGAGCCTCCTCATCTACTTTTTTATTGTTGCTGTTACCACTTTAGAGCATCTAAGTGGGTGGCTTTCATCTCATTCCACCTCATTGCCCCCCTGGGTTTGCTTTTGGTGAGCTAGAAGTTTGGAGGTTATTATTATTATTATTATTATTATTATTATTATTATTATTATTATTATTATTTTAAAGAGTGGAAACAAGAACAAAGAAAGAATTTCAATGACAGCAATAGGGTAACATGTAATAATACATATGTTACAAACAAAACAAAATAGTTGATTATCAGTGATTATGTCTTACCTGTTTCTATCATCAAATCTGTTGCTCCGATTAATGAATATAATTATTCAGGATGGGACATATGATTGAATATTACCACATACTTTCAAGAAGTCTTAAATATTGATTCTTGGGGTTTTAACTGTCTTTTTATTGATTATTTTAAAAAGTTCAATCCCTATTTTATACTCGTAAATTATCTAGGGTGATTAGTTTTATTCTTAGTATTTTGAACTCTTAGGAAATGACTTCTTCTCAGAAATGTCTATCAAGGTGTGGGTGGTTTTGGCTTATTGAGTCTGTTGCCAGGTGCTACCTCTTCAATTTACTAGTTATGAGGAGGTGCTGCCCAGTTGCCTCAGCCTCTTGCTCTTTTCACTGGAATACAGTATGTTCCAGTCTTGATACAAGAAGAACAAGAGATTAGAATGAATAGTTATATTAGCAATAATAGTAGCATCAAACACAGCCTAGAAAATAGCAAACTGAGTTAATGAATAGTTTGCCACTTTTAATGGTATGAAGTAGATTTGTGGTTACATATTAAATTCTAAAACAAACCAGAAAACTATTTGCAGTAAATAAACCCTCAAATCATCCTAACGGGAGAAAGTTTTAGTGGATGAAGGGGACAACAGAGACATAGAAGAAGAGGAAGATCTTTGAAACAAGGCTGCAGGGCAGAGGGAGGTCACACAAACTCTAAGAAAGTGGTAAAGAGGACAGAAGGGAAAGAGAAGGAAGAAATAGAGAACAGAGAAGAGCAACAACACCAAAAACCTAAAATTCCTGCTCATGCTCCTATAAAAGGAACAATCAAGAACTAACATTATGAAACGAAAGCAAGAACAGTGAAATAGATATGAAAAGAAGAAAATAAAATGAAAAAAAAAAACCTATGTTCAGGCATTTCTCTGCTGTCGCTGTAAGGACTGTGGGCAGCCCAATCCAAGGTGGTGCTGACCAATCTCAGGCAAGCAGCTCTGATTTTACGGCAGTATAGCTGATAATCCCAGCAAGACTGAGCCTTTGGCTCTGGTGAAGTTCAGGTGGTTTCTTGCTGTGGAGCTAACCATGTGTTATTTCAGCCTCTGCCGTTCCTGCCTCCTGTCACCTTCAAATGGGCTCTGCTAGTTAGGACTTGGCCCTGTGATCTGCCAAATTCCACTAGGCAGCCAGACCCTGTGAAGCAGTCTCAGAATGCAGCTCTCCTGAGTATTGAGCTTAGTTGGCTCCTGTCCAAGATAGAAGCCAAGCATTGTCCTCTCCTGGAGAATGTCTGAACCAAATAACTCAGTAGCCACTGCAGTCCCTGTGTCCACCTCTGCTTTGAGCTCATGCTTTCCTTCAGGGAGGCTTGTAGGCCTTTCCGAAGTGACCCTCCCTCGGTAGGTTCCAGCAGCTCCTTCCATGCAAAGACTCTGGTCTCTGGCAGGAAGCACCCTCTGCGGCCCCCTTCCTTCTTCAGTGAAGAATTTCCTTTCTCTCCTTACAAGTTTCAGTTCTCACTCAGCTCTTTCCGGGGTCCAGGGAACCCACTTCCTTCTCTCTCCTTGTCCTCATGTTGCCGTGCTATCTGTGTTCCACTGTTTAGACACCAAACTTAAGTGAGGCTCTTTTGCTGCTCCTCACCACTCCACCATCTTTCTGGAGTACTGAGGAGCAGCAAAATTAAACTCCATCGAAGTTTTAAATGGAGAACTGTGTTACATTTCTGCTTAAGTTTAATAATGTACAGAGTATTAACTTTACCTTTTATTTTGAGTATAGATACCCATTGTATTAAGACAGTATTAAAGAAAACCCTGTTCTTTGTTGCCTTAGCACTTATCTGAAAAACAATTCATGAAATATCTGTTAGTTTGGGCATGAGTTCTTTAATCTATTTAGTGAATTAGTTTATCTTTCTTTATACCATTATCATAACATTTACAATTACTTCTAGGTCTAAAATCAAGTACTGTGAGCTTCTTTGTAATTATTTTACTTTTTTTTCATTTCAACATGTATTTTAACGATATTTCCAAGCCAAAATATATTATTGAATTTACAACTAAAATTGGGTAGGATTTGGACTTTAAAATACTGAATTCTTTCATATATGAATGTTGTCTATATCTTTTCGTTTAGTTAGTTTTTCTCTCTTTAGTCATTAATATTTCTTAATTTTTAGCATAGGAGTATTTGATATGCTTGTTACATTTATCTGTAGCTCTCATATTCATGTTATGTTTTACAATTTTTATTTATGACTTTTCTTGGTAATAGGAATGTAATTGTCTTATTTGTACCCACCGTGTTTTGCAAGAGTAGACATATTTATGGTTCTTTTTTATTAGTATATGTTGGGAACACATAGTAAATAGATTCATGGTGAGGCCTTGATGCGTACACATGCTGCCTCTCCTCCATTCTAACTCCCCTTCCTCTCACCTCCTCTCCTCTTCAAGCTCTGGGGATGCTAATCTCTAAAAGGCTTACCTCCCTGTCATCTGTCTTTTGCTTTGTTCTTTAAATTACATATAATTTGGCTTTCCCATACTAAAGAAACCATGCAATATTTACTTTTCTATATGTGGCTTTATTTAACAGTGTATTTTCAACATACATCTTGTTTTCCTATGAAGGACTCAACTTGATCTTTCTTTATGGTTTAGTAATACCCAGAATGTATATGCGTCTTCTTTACCTACTTATCTGCTGATAGGTAGGTAGGCCACTTCCAGGATTTCTTTATTGTGAGTTTTACATGTGATAGTATAACAGGATGTCTTTAACATTCTGGGAAACATGCCCAGAAGAGAAAGAGCAGAGACAAATTAATTTTTCATTTTTGTTTTTTGGGGAATCTCCATATTGACTTCCAGTCTGGTCGTACTACTTTATTTTTTAAACTTTATTTATATTATGTCCAGCTCAGCCTATGGGGCTAGAACAGCATGTGGTGCTGGGGATTGAACCACAGTCTCTGCAGTTGCCTAAGTTTACCTAATCAGGTGCTTTAGATCACTGAGCTATCTTGTCAGCCCCTGATTGTACTACCTTGCATTCTGATCGGTATGTAAAAGATGTTGACTCTCATCCAAAACCTTGGGGCCCAGCAGGATGGCTCAGTGGTCTAAAGCGCCTGCTTAGGAAAGCTTAGGCGGCTGCAGGGACCATAGTTTGATCCCCAGCACCACATGCTACGCCAGCCCTGCCCTCAGGGCAGGCTGAGCCAGCCATAAAAAAATAAATAAATAAACAAAACCTACTTACAGTCTTTTGTTCTTGAGGTTTTGTTTATGATAGTCATTCTTTGTAGAGCAAGACTGAGTCTCACGGGTTGAGGAGTTAGCTTAGTAGAATAAGTGCTTGCTTGGCAAGCACAAAGGCCTGAGTTCAATCCCTGGTTCTGAAAAAAAAAAAGGTATGTATAAGATTGGGTCTCAGTGTTTAGTTTTTTTTCAAAGATTGTGAACATTTTTCATCCACATGCCAATCATTTGTACTGCTTTTGAGTATGAGAAGTGTCTGTTCCTCTCTATTATCTATTATCTTAAAATTTCTCAGATATAAGTTCATGACTAAAGCATAATTTTCCTTTTTTCTGTGTTATTTTAAAATCCATTTAACTTTTTAATATTTCTTTTTCTTTCAATGCTTTAATATTTATTCTACTGTCTCCTGTGTTCTGTTACCTTACGTAGGAATTGTGCATTTTTGTCATTCTTTACAATTTGCAATGAATTTTTTGGGCAAGCTTATTTACACAAATTGCTATAAAATTTATATATTGTAAAATATATAAATTTAAAATGTATAAATTTTAAAATATATGAATTTAAAATTATAAAACATTATACATTGTATATGTAAAAAAGACCCAGTAGAAAAGCAGTCACCAAAAATTATGAAGAATAACAAAGGAACTCAAAATCCTTATTAGTGTAATTTGTATAAATTCATAACATATATTTACAATAATCAGTATTGATTTTTCTTCTCTCTTTGCTTCCATGATTCTCTTTCTAAATTTCTAAAATTAAAAACATCAATTATTGTGCCTCTTAAATATGTGGATATATTTTTTCCCAATGTGAAATATTGTCATCTTTCAAAGATACATTTTCTAGTCAGGCATGGTGATACATGTCTGTAGACCCAGCCCTAGGGAGGCAGAGTTAGGAGGATCACTGTGAGTATGAGGCCAGCCTGGGCTGTATAATGTATTCCAGGGCAGCCTGAACTGCATAGTGAGACTGTGTCTCAAAAGCAAACAAACAAATAGACAAATAAAAACATAAAAATACATTTTATAAGGGCTCTTTCTTATATCCTCCCTATACATATGAATTTTAACTTAAATCACTGAATATTTTCCCAGAGGTCACATAGGGGAAAAGACCACATCATTTTTTCAATTTTTTTTTCTTCTGTGCTCTTCAGTTTTGATTGTTATTTGGTATGCCCTCAGTTTCATTGATATTTTCTTATTCATTGCTTAATCTGCTATTAAAGCTAGTACATTTTTCATTTGGCATTATCTGTTTTAGTTCTAAATATTCCATTTAGTAGTTTATTCTTCAATAAACTGGCAAATTTTTACTTGACATTGTATTTTTTTCCCTGCAGTTTGATTATGTCAAATTTTGCTGTTTAGCTTTGTCAGCTTACGTGTTACCTTTAAATATGGCATTTGTAGATTCTCTACGGAATGCCCTGGGTATTTAATAAAGTCTTTCCATTCTGAGTGGAAGAAACTCTATCATAACAGTCTCTGTCTAAGTTTAAATAGTTACTCGGTTCTCAGCACTGTCTGAGAGCTCTTTGGTGTCCTGTCCTCTGGTGAAGTGCAGGATCGTGGAATGCTGGGTCCCCTTTGTGCAGCTTTTTTTCTCTCTAGAATCCTGTCTCATGAATTGTTGCACACCAGTACCCCAAAATGCAATTTCTGTGGCTTCAACTAAGAAAGATCTGCATGAATTATTGTCTCCTACCAATGACTCACCTGAGCAAGAAAGGGAGACTTGGTTCTTTTACTCGTTTGTTGCTCCTTCTTTAATTACAACTGTTTCTACTTGTATTCTAATGTCTGAGAGTAATTGTTTAATAAATATTTGCCCTATTCTATGGCTGCCGACATTAAGAGTGGACAATTCATTATTAGATACTTTCATAATTAGAAAGTAAAACTGTTGTTTCCTCTATTTTTCATTTTGTGTAGTAAAAACTACTGATTTCTTCACCATGGTTTTTAACTTTTTAAAATAACAGCTTTATTGAACTAAAACTTGCATGTAGTTTGAGAACTTTTGAGTAGATTTTAATGTTTTGGCTGAGTTGTAAAACCATGGCCATAGTCACATTTAGATCATGTTTATAATCCTCAACACAGCACTCTTGCCCCAATATCATCTCCCAGTCCCTTAACCATAATTTTAATGTCATTTTGTTCTCTGTTCCTTTTTCTGTTTTTCATATCTCAATCCACTTAGTTCTAATCTTTTTTTCTCCGAAGCCTAGAATTGCTGGTTCTGTCCTGGGCTCATAGGTAAATGCCAGTGGGTAACTATCCACCTGCAGAGCTCTGCAGTGTGTTGATCTAGATCTGGCGCCTGGGCTCTGCTTTAGCGGTACCATCTGCTGGAGCTTTCCATGAGCCTTGTCATATAGCAGCATAGAGAGAGAAAGCTGCTTGGACTTAGCTCAAGTTGAAATTGCACTCTGACCTTTCCTCACTGCTTTGAACTCCCCTATGACATGTCTTAAGCTGACCACATGTCGTGTGAACAGAAATCACTTGAGATTTAATTGATAGTTGTGGTGCTTTTTAAATTTTCATTCTGAAACCAAGGGGTCACCTCAGCCATTGTTATGCTGAATATTTATTATTTTTAAGTTCATTGGTATTTTGGACCCAGGAGGTGGTATAGAAAGCCCTGATGAACCCAGCCCCATATTCTGCTTTGTAATGTTTGGAGTTTACTTTAGATAAAAATCACACTAAGAAAAACTTGAAAAAAATTAATAAAAATAATTGAAAGGATAAAAGAAAATTGGAATAACTCATAACCACTGAATAATTCTAAGCGAGTTCTATAGATATGACTTCAATAGTATGAATATATGTTGTATTAGTTACTAATATTTAGCAGTATTTTACCACATATTAATTCTGGCCATCTATGTAGGTTCAAGAATTGTTTCTATTATCGCTCTAGAAGGAAAGCTTTTTAGAAGGAAAGTGGCCTTTCCTTTGCAGACATTCTGTCAAGAATTTCTGTTTCAATGAAAACATGGTTTTTGTTCTCACCCCCATGCCAGAGAACAGTAGGTTAGGTATAAGTAAGTCTTTTGAAAGAATTTTATTCATTTCTTTTAATAGTGCAGTTTAGAGATTTTCATTTATAACCAGCTTCCCATGTATACATGCCATAGTAAGCAATAGTTCCCCTTAAAAACATTTAGCTATGTATTTTTATTAGATGCATAATTAATATTAGTAATCAGAGAATTCTGTTGAATGGGCTTAAACATTAAGAGTCATTTGATCTGATGGCCTTAAGTGAAAGCAAAGCAAAAACTAAAACAATGATGTGTCTGTGTCCTTTGCACCAAAAATAAAAATAACCTTATATATTAAAACTTTCCTAAAACTCTATATGAAAAGAGACAGTTTGAGAATCTTAAAACCAGGGGAATTAAGTGATGGAATAAACATATGTATGTGATACACACGCATACACACACACACATACATTCATATTGGTGTTTAAAAGATAGGAAAATAAATCTGCTTAAAAATGTAAAAGTAAGAGAGAGATCAAAGTATGGTTAAAAAATAAATTTTATATTTGAAATATGGATAAGAATTCCACAATGAAAGTGTAGAGCCCAATAGTCTATATGATTGAGTAGGAAGATTGTACAATTAAATTCTTAAAATACTTTTACATAACAACTGAATGTTGATTCTGACAAGAAAAATACAAATCTTACTTGAATAATATGTAGTACCTATAGCAGCATAAAGTTAAAAGATAGATTGCTATCTTTTATTATGTCAAATGTATTACTTCTTTTTTAAAAGTATATTTAACTCAACACAGTCATTTAAAAATATCTGATGTCATAAAAGCACTCAACAAGGTATACCCTCTCAACAACCTAAAAGTGCAGCTACCTTATAATCCAGCTTTCCAACTTTGGGATATTTATCCAGAAAAATTAAATTGGAATCTTGCAGTGATATTTGAACATTATTCCTGTAGTCAAGATATTGAAACTATACTAATTTCCATTGATGGACAAATGCTTATGGAAGCTATAATATGTATTTGCAATCTAATTAGCCTTAAAAAAAGGCATACTGCCATGTGTCATCATACAATTGGAGCTTCAGGACAAACTAGGTAATTTTTCTTCTACTGTATATTCTACATTACGTGTAACCTACACAATATTATCTTTGCATACCTTCTCCAGTACATGTTACCTCCTAAAGATAAAAGCAGATCAAATCATAATTTTGTAATCAGCTTATTGAAGACTTTCCTTGTTTATCTCACCCATTCTTGTAGTGGTATATTTTATCTGTTTTGGTTTTGATCGACATAATGTTTGTATCACATACCTGTTCCTCTTTCTTAGTGGATAAGGAGTCTGTAATGTGTGAATGTCATGAAGGACCATTATAAAGTCTTGAAGGACCAGAATTGTTTGTCTTCTCCTTTTGATCTATAATAGCACAGCAGGGTTCTGTAAGTACGAGCACAGAATAAAATAGTTGAGTCCTGGTTTTTTTCTTTTTTCTTATGCCACAAAAACTTCTATTTTGAAGCATTCATTATTTTGCCGCAAGTACTAAATGAAAAGAAGGAAAGTCCCTTGCAAATGTCTTTTGGTACCTTGAAATGAATTTGTAAAAGATCAAAAGAACCCCCCAGCAAATACAATATCCAAAGAAAGTGGAAATAAAAATGACATTTAAAAATGTTTTAAATGCTTTCATTCAGTTAGAAGCTAGTTTGAAAGAATAGTTAGCCACTATAATTGAGTTTCCATTTGTTTTCCTGCGTGGTGATGTACTGTAATTAATTAATTAATTAATTAGAGCCTTTAGAAATAATATTTTTATGCGGACAACCTGCTTGGACCCATCTTCTGTTCTTCTCTTGGACAGAAGCTTACTTTCCCCCCAATAAATCTATTGCACAGCCTTAGACCTGCTTCACCACATGGTTTTCCTTCAAAAAGTCCCTGGAAGAGACAGCTTCCTGGGGACAACCCACTCAGACCCCCCTCCTGTTCCTCTCTGGGACAGGAGCTTACTCCAAGTAAATCTATTCTGCTCATAAAAAAGAAATATTATTTTTAATTATGAAGAAAAATGCATGCATGTTTCATTTCATTTCGCTATTGGAAGTACCAATTTGTTTCTGGAAATTCATTAAAAAAGTATGCTTACATCTAATATTTCTAAATTTAGAACTTAGTAACTTACGGCTGTCATTTTAAAAAATATATTTGTTAAAGCACCTGCTTAGGCAGGTGCTGGGACCAGGCTTCTGTCCCTGGCATGTTGTGCTGGCCCTGACCCTGGGGAGCGCTGAGACGGAGACTGAGACTGGGCATGGTGGTGCACACCAACAATCCCAGTGGTTGGACGGCTGAAAACAGGAGGATGACTTTGAATCTAATCTGTGTAGTGAGAACCTGTATACCCTAACTAAATATATTAAAGAAAATAAAAAGATATATTTCTTTACATTGAAATAATCTTTTGTAAATTTCATTGATACCAATGTCAGTTTAGAAAATGTAACATGAAGATCATATTTACTTTATTAATTTTATATTCATAAAATATTTTTATACTACCAATTGAAGATCAGCATATTTTTATTTCTTCTGGGTTTTAATTTACTGTGTAATATATGATTATTCTTGAATCACTCATATACTGTGATATGTCCTATTAATATTATATTTAGAGTGTTAGTTATTTCCAAAGAATATAAATTTTATTCATATAAACAATTTAGATGAATGTTATCTGAAATAAAGATCAACATTTATTGACAAAGTTGCAACTTTTACATATATCTGGTAATATGAACAACTAATTAGAAGACACCACTAGACAATAAAACAAACTGAAATTCATAATATTCTGTTTAGTTAAGTCCTGTATAAACTGTAATTTTTGTTTTAATATTACTAGTACTCTCTTTAAAAACATCTGCACAACTGTTTTTCATGCAATTACCATAACTCCAACATATTCAGAACTGTAACTCCAATATATCCAGAACTGAAACTGATTTAAAGAAACTGATTTATATCTGTGTACAAAATACACAGCTATATTGTGTATTTACTTAAAAAGCCAGAATATTTTAGTAGGCTTGAGTATTTCTTTTTTCAGATCTAGGAGTCAAACTCAGGACTTTGTATTTTTCAAGCAAGCACTTGTGCTCCTGAGTTGTCTCCCTGGCCCACAGACTTGAATTTAGACACAATTAGTGATAGAAACTTAAATTGTACTTTTTCTCAATTTATTTATTTGTGATTGCTCTGGTGTTCTTTGTTTATTTTGCACTGAATTTTTTCAGTCAAATTTTGACAAACAATTCTCATAATATCAGTTATGAATAATAATTACACATACAAAAGTATCATATCCGATAAATGCATCAGAATATTTCTATATTTATAAACTAAACTGAACTTTTCTCATGCATATTTTTATGTAAAGATATATATATATATATATATATATATATATACACACACACTGAAGAGAGTTAGGATAGATATATAACTATTTTGCTTTAGATCATTGAGAATACAAGTTTGTACTAATATTGTTTAGACAAGATATCAGGTCTGCATCTTGTCTTCTGAATATCTACTATGAAGACAATATGTGTGGTATTAATTATTGTAACCATCCTACTAACTTGTTTTGAAACTGTTCCATTGCTATTTTATGTTTTTTTCATTAAAATGAGTAAAAAACAAAAAATATTTGATTATCATTTTTTTGTTCACACTTAAGGATGCAATTAGAATTTGAGATACCAATCCTACTTATGTCCATTTTACTTTTTACAAATAGTAATACATAGTAATGGAGGAACTCCTTTGGCATCATGGAAGAGGAGGAAAAGCCATTTTACAATAACATTGGCAGAGAAATTAAAGCTCATACTGAGAAACTAAGAGACATACGATGGTGACATTTAATAAACAAATTTCTCTATTGGCTTCGATTGCTTGGCAAGAATGGTGAGTCTTTCTTTTAGAAGTTTTCCCTCATCTTCACACTTATTATTGTTGCCTTGAACACTTCACAAATTGCTAGATGATACAAAAACTAAATGACAATAGTGCCAGGATGCACACTGGACACTCCAGGATCCCAGGTGAAAGAAGATGCTCATTAGTTTCCCACCAGGCTTGTCTGTGTCCCAGTCAGAAGGTGTTTGATGAATTGAAAAGTGGCTGCTCTTTCTGTGACAGATGGCAACCACTGAAGACAGGTGTAAAAAGAAAATGTTAGATTCCTTCCCAAAGTAGAAGACCAAATCAAAGAAGACACAGTGTTACACCACTACAAATGGTCAACAAATTCATGCATGAATGCTGAACCTCTGTGCTACTCGAGAAATACATATTAAAAACAGCACAGAAATGCTATTTTTCTCTGGAAAAAATGTCCATTATTTAGAAATAAAAAATACTGGAGAGACTCCACAGGTAAAGGAAGGCTTATAAATTTTTTCTGGTAGCATAAACTTTTAGAGAGAACATTATGCAGATCAGTGTAGAGGTTCCTCAAAAATCTGAAAAAAAAAAAAAAAAAGTAACCTTTGGCCCAGTTATCCCCTTTCTAGGACTCTTCCCCAAAGAGATAAAGGTGTATTACAGTGATAAACACATACCCATGTCTACAGTAACAGAGTTTATGATAGGTAGATCTTGAAAGCAGCCCGTTTGTTCAATACCAGATGAATGGCTAAAGAAAATGGAGTATTGTATGCAGTGAAGTGCCTCTCTGCCGTACATAGAGAAAGATGAGATTGAGTCATTTGTAAGTACATGGATGTACCTTAAGAACATAATTTAAGCCGGGTGTGGTGGCGCACGCCTGTAATCCCAGCACTCGGGAGGCTGAGGCAGGAGGATCGCTGTGAGTTCGAGACCAGCCTGGGCTACAAAAGTGAGCTCAAGGCCAGCCTGAACTGCACAGTGAGACCCTGTCTCAAAAAGACAAAAAAAAAAAAAAAAAGAACATAATTTAAGTAAAGGAGGTAGAATGAAAAGATAGGGCCAAACAGAAAAAACGTGACATACCATATGTAACATCAGGATAAATGAAAGCCACTCCATTATCCATCGTAAAACTTAACTGATATTTTTATGGCACAGTGGTATTTATTAAAAAAATAGAATTCTGAAAATTAGCCACTTTACGTAATAAAAGCAATGCAATTTTGCCTGTAGATTGTCTGTTACTTTCCTATCTTGGAGACACTAACATGACAGGGCCTCGATTACACATGTAAAAGTAAAGTGATTTCCTTTTATACACGCGACCTTATCACCAGACATTAGGCTGGTGTTGAAGTTCTTTAGTAACAGCCTGTAGTACTTTTGCTTGCTTGATCTGTGACTGGCTGGGCAATACTGAAGGAAACAGTAGCAGCTTTCATGTCCAGGGAGGGTCTCACTTTCTTGATCCCCTGAATGAAGATTAATATCCCATGGTAAGAATGTCATAGTAAGATTCCAAGTTTATTTGTGGAGAAACTAAATTGTTAATTCCACAGTTTTGTATTCAGTAGGCCCTATGAAATTATCATTTGGGGGCTGGGGAGAGAGCTTGTCATTCTAAGTGTCTGCCTGGCAAGTGCAATGATCCAGTTTTAATCCCTGATATCACATGGTGTGCTGGCCCTGGAACATGGGGCACACATTGCTGGGCACAGAAACTCAGCATGGTGGCACACACCTGTAACTCCATTCCTAGGGAGGCTGAGACAGGGGGATCACTATGAGTCTGAGCTGTGTAGCAAGACCAAGTAGCAAATAAACAAGTGAATATATACAGATTTTTCAGTTTACCATTTATTCAGGTTGAATATTGTCAGATTTGACAGTTTCTTACTGTTTGGCCAAATACTATCTTATAGAATGATGTTTATAATTTTCAGATTTCACTTGCACACATACATACATCTTATGTGCCAGGTGTTCTCCCTAAACACTTTGCAAGGGTTATCATATTTAATTAACATCCACTTGTTTTGTAAGCAGCATTACCATTTTAATTTTAGAAATGAAAACTTATGAAGCCATAACAATTCCAGTTCATGAAATCGATAAATGGTGGAACCAGAATGTGAACCCTATCTGTTGAATCTAAAAGTCACTCAACTCTTGCCAATGATGTTATTCATGAGGTGTATATGAAATATTTCTAGCAGAAGAAAGTATCTCATGAGCCGCATGGGAAAAACTTGTGGAAATCCTTTTAGAAATCATAAAGTTTTTTTTAAGAACCAGAACTCCAAATATTAACTATGCATCTTACTAACTGAAGAGTCCTGTGAAGTCTGATCTTTTGGATAGTAGAAGAAGATGCATAATTGTGACTTTTGTCTTCTGCTTTCTCCATGCAATTCAGATTGGCACAGTTTAATAAAGAGCTGTTTAGTTCATTGCTGAAAAAATGAGTGGGGTAGAAAAAAAAATAAAGCACATGTAAGTGTGTTGTTCAGTGGGTAAAATGAAGCTAATTTGAAAAGACTACCTAACGTATAATTCAAACTAAATGACATTCCAAAATAGAGAGGGTACTGGGACAGTGAAATCAATGGTTGCCAGTGATAGTTGGCTAGCAAGGGCAGAATAGCCCAGTGCTGTGGAGGTAGTGAAATTGGAATCTTATAATAGGGATTTAATTCTTCACAAATTTGTCCAAATGTATGGAATGGATGACACCAACAGTGAAATTTAACATTGATGTTCGACTTTGGGACAATAATAACATGTCAAGGTAGGTTTATAAACTGTAGCAAATGTTACAATTTGTAATGGGAGATAAGAAAATGGGAGACAGGAAGTATATAGAAAAATGTCCATGTCTTCTAGTTTTCAGTATTTTTTTTCTTTAAGATTTATTTATTTATTTATTTATTTATTTATTTACCAGACACAGGGTCTTGCTATGCAGTTCTGTCTCATACCAATCCTCTTGTCTCAGCCTCCCTACACTGGGATTACAGCTGTGTGCTGCCCCGTGCAGGGCACAGGACCAGAGATTAAACTCGGGTCCTTGTTCTTCCTAGGCAGGCACTTAGATTGCTGAGCTATCTCTGTGGCCCCAAGTTTTCAGTGTCTCTAACAGCACAAAGCAACTAAAAAATTGTTCAGTAACATAGGAAAGACATGTAGTTCCCCAAACTGTCCCTTTGAGGACAAAGCAAAAGGCACATTTACTAAAGGAGGTATTTTAGATATTGCCCTTAATTATATAACTCACTGAAAGGCCAGGGATATAGCTCAGTGGCATAAGTGCCTATCTGACAAGCATAAGGTCATGAATTCAATCCCTGCTACCAGATCTCTCTATAGATCTCTCTATATCTATATTTATATATATCCATATCTATATCTATATCTATATCTATATCTATATCTATATCTATATCTGTATCTCACTGCAACCACTAATATTCCTTGCTGTGTATTTCTTTTTGCCATTAATTCTTTCTCCTAAATTGTACTCAAACTAAAAAGCATAAAATTGTTATTGTCACAAGTACTCAGTGGGAGAACATCAATTATTGTAGCAGTGCTGACATGTGGGAAGGAAAATATATTCATCAGTTAATATCACTTTTAAAAAGAAAAAAGAAGGAAATAATGTTGTGGAAAGCAACACACCTACTTTATATCCTTTCATGTGTATACATAATCATATCCACAACTGCTTGAACACAGACAAATATGGGCGTGCTCTTTTGAGCTTTGATGTCTTCCATTCTGACTTCCTATACGTAATGATTACAGTAAGTAGTATTTTATCCTTCCCGAGTTCCTCTTTACAGCACGGAGCTGTATCTGTTTCATGTCTCTTTATGCCATATGCAAAAAGTGGCATACCATATAAAAACTGTAATGCTTTCTAGTTTTTTATTCATTTTATTGAGAAAATAAAATTAGCAATGAAACAGGTTCAAAACAGGTTAGTAGGACAGTTCCAATAATTAATACATTGCATATTATTGTCTTCATAGTAGTTATTCAGAGGACAAGATGCAGACATGATACCTTGTCTAAACACTATTAGTACAAACCTTTCTTCTTGATGACCACCCCCATTGGGAGGACCATTCCTTGGTCAAGGGTCTGCAAGTAGCTGTGCTCCCTTGTTAGAACCTCCAAACAAACATTCTAGTCTTTCATTCAACAATGTAGCCTGGAAACAGTTTACAGATAAGTTCACAGAGACGTTTCTTATTCTTTGTCCAGCTCCAGATTATTCAACTACGTGAATGTATTATTACTTAGTATGTCATAATAATGATTTTATTAGGTGATTAAGGGATTAAGTCCTGTTTTTGAAGTTACGTTATGTGAATATGCTACAATTATATACAATGTAAATATAATTTGAGGTATATCTGTGGACTAAAGTCTTTGACAGTAGGGCCATGAAGTAAACACATATAGTATATTGTTTTACATATTGCCAAATTTTCCTCTACAGTGGTTTTTCCAGTTTGTGGTCCTAGAAGCAATGCTTGAGACTTAAAAATCTTTATTTTGATATAATTCTTTCTTTAAAAATGTTTGTTTGTTTGCTTATTTGGTAGAAGGCCTCCCTACAAAGCATGGACTCACAGTGATCCTCCTGTTTCAGCTTCCCCAGTGTAGGGATTGCAGCTATGTACCACCTCACCCAGTTCTGGCCCACTGAGTGGAGCACCTGTGGCTCCGGGGCCAACATGGCATGTAGCACTGAGGTTTGAACCCCCGTCTTTGTGGTTGCCAGGCGGGTGCTTAGACTGCCAAGCTCTCTCTCCAAACCTTTAGTAGATCTCTTTAAAACATTTCAACTCCTTTGTAGTGTTTATGTAAATTATTTTCACAGTGAAGCTATCAGTATAACAGGAAGTCCCCAGCTTAATGCACATTCAAATGGTGAACTTTGTAGTAGAAACAGGCGTGGCATCACAAACATTCATACATATCAGCAAATTGCAAAAGTGGCTCATGATTTGCCAAATGGGATGCTATGTGCTTACTGTATGATACTGTGTGCAGACTGTGCACGGCAGTACACAGGGCTCTGATCAGAGTGCAGGGTGTCAGGGGGGCAAGAGGGACATGCGGTCATGTGGAGAGGATTGCTAGGAAGTGCAGAGCAGCGCACATGGTATGTTTGTGTCAACCGTGAATGAGTCTGACTTTTGAATGTTTCAGAGAGTGGATCTGGTTCATAAATCCAGGACTTACAGTATAGAGTACTGAAGATGTTAGCATATGCAGAGTCATACAATAATTATTGGAAGAACAAATGAGTGATTTTTTTTTTTTTATCAAGACTGAGTTCCTTTGCTTTTTCTTTAGATATACTTATTTTCTAGTAATTGGTTTTAGTTAATAAGCACTTCTATAATCCTTTTATTTTGCTATCTATCCCCATGCTATAAGTCATTTGATGATATCAACTCATGAAAGTTTCATTAAAGTCCTTCAAGTTAAGTAATATCCCACTTTCATATTACAGGCTGCCATTGTCTGTCATTTGTACTTACACTCACCTTTGCGTAGTCCTTTTGTGTTTTTTAAAATTTTGAAGATTATTATAGATAAGATTCCTTGCAAAATAAATACAGAATAATGTTTGTGGCCTTTACCCAGTTTAAACAAATGGTAATACCATGCAAAGCTGTTAGAAATGATCACAGCTGGAGTATGGGTGTCGATGTGCTTCAAGTAGAGCGGGTTTGCCTCACAAGGATGCCTCCTGCTGTCCTCCTGGCCCTAGCAGCTCCTCTGGCTGATCCAGTCTCCCAGATGTACAGCTGCAAGTGTCTTGCCTGATTTCCATTTCTGTTATGTTATTTCTTTATTTGGGGGAATTTTTCTTAACCGGGAATCAAACTCAGGACCTCATGCTTGCTAGGCAGGCACTGTGCCATTGAGTCACACCCATGGCCCCATTTCTTTGATTTTGAAATTACTGGGTTGAACCATAACTGCATTCAACCAAGGATAACTACAAGACATTTTTTTTAGGCTGCACATATTTTATGTTTTCATCAGCAATGCCCAAGTGAGCCAGCTTCTTCCTATCCAGAAGCATTTTGTGTCATCTCATTCTTACAATTAGGCTGCTCAGTAATTTATATGTGAGAAATTTGGAAAATGCATAAAAATTATATAGCTGCTTTCTGTCTTTAATTCTTAATATTAACGAGAAAGAAATAACATTAAGACAGTTTCACAACAGGTTAGTAGGACAGATGTAACAACTGATCTTTGTAGTAGTTGTTCAGAGTGTGAGATGCAGATATGATATCTTTTCTAACCACTATTAATACAAATATTTCTTTTCATTGAACCAAGAGAAAATAGCTGTGTAGATAGTCCAACAGTGCATAATAGTAGAGTATTATCAATACAACTGGCCATGTCAGAGGCTGTTAACTTGAACCTTTTACAGCTCAGCATATTAATATGGCTTTCCTTTGTATACCTTGTGGTTAGACTTTTCTGCTGGATGCTTAAGACCAAGTTAAAGCAAGAACTATATCACATAAAATGTAGCTTTTGTATCTGAGAAGGTCAGTTAAATCCCCTCAGGATTTACTCTGAAAGCATGTACAGCATTTTTTAGATCTTTTGTCAATGTCAGCCATCTGGATGAGTCATGGCCACTTCTTGACCAATTCGCTCTCTGTGAAAGCCTGAGAGGATGTTTTCTCTCCAGGTGACTTTCCGTGGCCACAATGTACATCACTGATCCCTTTCCTCTGTGGCCCCATAATCTCCTTGAATAGGGAATTTGGGGATCCACTGAGTTATAGGCTGTAACTGTACAGGTTCTCTTATGTCCTGAGTTCTCCCCGACCTAGATTGTTAGGACCATAATATTGGCTATCCTTGCAGTCCTTCTTTTTCTTTAATATTTTGGTATGAAAACTTAAATTGTTAACCCTCCAGAAGAGCAATTTAATGACATTATTACCTATAACATAGGTACTTGAGCTTAACGTCACTGTCTTTCTGAAAATCAAATGCCTTCAGCATGACATAAAACCATCAATCATTGATATTCTGAACTTTAAATCCTTACAGAATGCAAAAAAAAAAAAGATTATGCATTTTTACACAGAAATTAAGGAATTTAACCATTTACAAAATTGTAGTGGTACATTCTTATGACAAATTTTTTATCTCTTTTTTGCTTTTATTACCTTTAAAAAACATTTACTTGCGAAAGAGTAAGTATAGCAATAGGATAGCAAGGTTTAATGCTAATACCATGATAGGAATACCTGTCATTGTGATCTCCTAAAGGTGTACTGCTTATAATGGTTTTCTTTTTAAAAGAAGCATCTAGAGGGTTTCTCAGTTCAGCAAAAATTAAGAAATACTAATTATATGAAGATTGGAAGTAGTTGATCGGTATTTATATAAAATTATATAATATTATGCTATCAATAAAAAGGAACAATACAATGTTTGTTTTTTACTTCCATGAACTTTATCATATATATATATCATATATATATGAGATATATATCATATATATATATCATATATATGATATATATATATGATATATATATATACATATATATATATATATATATATATATATATATATATATACTATTTTAGTATTTGTCAGAGAGCAAGCAGAGACTGAAAACCATTTAAACATATAGTCAAATCTAGGAATATTAACATTAATAGTAGACTTTGAGTTCATGTTGCAACTCATAACTTGGTGCGAAATTTGTTGCACAAGCCTGGCTTGGGATGTTTCACACTTATGGATTGTCACTTAACCAGTCAGTCTGAATGTGTTGCCTGCCGGTCATGCAAGTGATCAGCTAACGGTTTGCATTCACCTGCAATGACAACTTGTGTATGGCGATTAACACTAAGTCATGATTAGGTAAGTAGGTAGTGAGGGATAGGCAACGCATGTGTGTGCACTTAAGTTGAATGATTAATGACAAGAGCACTGTGAATTTGCCTCAAATTGACAGATACCATTTAGGCTTACTACTGAGCATTTAATATGCTTCTTCATGCTTCTCCTTTCCCTTTCCTCAAAGTAGAAATTGATTAGTCAGACTTTTTTCTGAGTGCTTTTTTAGATAATAAAAGAATTAGAAATTGTAGTGGTGGGTTTGTATGGAGAAGGTACTATATGCTTCTAAGAACAAATTCTATTTTAGTGACAAATTCTGTTTTAGTGAGCTCCAGGTCAGCCTGAACTGTGCAGTGAGACTCTGTCTCAAAAAGAACAACAGAAGAGAAAGAGAAACTGGCATGAGGAATGTTTTAGCCTTCTTAGGGTGATTTCTTGTGCTCACATTAGCTTTCAAACTGATACTGCAGTTTGTTTTGCTAAATATATAAAATCATAAAATAGATAGTAAGAAAATTATTTTACATAATAAATTGAGTGGTAACTATTGGTAAAATATAAAAATGTAGTAGTAATATTTTGGCTGTCCCTATTTAATGCACATTAAGTTAGCACAAAACTTCCAGTAAGACAAATTAGAGACACTGAATAAAAAAAAATGGCATTTTTAATGTCCCAGATAATTGAACCTTGTAATGAAGAATTAAAGGGCCAATAGCTGAAAAGAGTCAAAACTTAAGAGAGAAGACTTGAATATTGAAGACTATTTTCCCTCAGAGAATTTGTTATTTGCAGAATAAAACTATCAAAACAGTGCGTAATTGAACCAAAAATTTGACAAGCATACAGGATTACAAAGATAAAAGTTTGGGCCTGTTCCAAAACTGATGAGCTTGCCGGGCGTGTTGGCTCACGCCTGTAATCCCAGCACTTGGGAGGCTGAGGCAGAAGGATTGGTGCGAGTTCGAGACCAGCCTGAGCTACAAAAGTGAGCTCAAGGCCAGCCTCAACTGCATAGCGAGGCCCTGTCTCAAAAAGACCAAAAAAAAAAAAAAAAAAAAAAAGTGGTGAGCTTATTAAACTTCCACAGTTTGTCCTGGGTCTCAGTAATTTGACTCTGGATTCAAGAAAAGATTGAAACACAATCCCTTGAGGAAAGTGAAATAATTAGAAGTCCACAAAAGCTTTTAGTAAATCTTAATAAATTTAATGCTGCATAAAACACAAAGAATTACTGTATGATTATGTTTGTATAAGGTTTGAAATTAACAGCATTCACTGGGAATAACATCCTGTTGTGGACATGTGGTTAGCCTATGACATATAGAGCTAGATAGACAGATTTATTTATTTATTTATTTATTTATTTATTTATTAATTATTTAGTACAAGGTCTGCAGGGTCTCACTACACAAATGAGACCCGTAGCAGTCCTCCTGTTTTCAGCCTCTCAGGTGCTGGGATTGCAGGTACATGCCACTATGCTGAGTCTCACTTGTCCTCTTAGTGCACCCTGGGGTTGGGGCTAGCATGGGAAGACAGGGCTCAAACTCTGATCCTACTTTGCCTAAGCAGGTGCTTTAGTCCTCTGAGGTACTTGGCAAACCCATATATAAATCTGTTCTTGGATTAATTTGTCTAACCATATGAAAAATTGTATGTAAAGGGAAGATGGTACCCTACCTCAAATTCTACAATTTTTCAGCTATGTTAATTGGCATATATACAAGTAAAACCAGACCAATGAGACAATATTTCCCAAAGCAAGCAAAAAATACATTCTGACAGAATATGTGGTATTCCAGATATTGAAACTTGCAAAGGCAGGTGATAAAATAAGCGTGATTATAATGATATAGAGACAAAAGACAATATTGAAATTTTACGTAGAATTCTTGAAACTACCCCTCCAGTTATACTATTTTCAAAAAGATCAGCAGAAATCTCAGTGAGATACTACTAGACACATCGAATAATGGCAGTATTTTAAAGAAATGACTGTACAGAATACTAATAACATTGTGGAACTATTGAAGTATTGTGTCAATTTTTTTTTTTTTTTTGTCTTTTTGAGACAGGGTCTCACTATGCAGTTCAGGCTGGCCTTGAGCTCACTTTCGTAGCCCAGGCTGGTCTCGAACTCGCACCGATCCTCCTGCCTCAGCCTCCCGAGTGCTGGGATTACAGGCGTGTGCCACCATGCCCGGCTGTATTGTGTCAATTGTACAATCACATTTTAACAAAGTTTTGCATTGTCTATTGAAATTTAACAGATGCAGTTTTACTTAGAGGATGCTAGGAAGGGGCTACAGGATAGCTCAGTTGTAGACAGCTTACTAGTGTGTGAGAACTCTGAGTTTGATGTCCAAGATTAAAACGAGCCTGAAGTATAACATATGCAGAATTAAATGTATATGTTTCAAAAGACAGATAGGTGGATATTCATAAGGAGTGGTATTTTTATAGACCAAACTAGAGAAGATACATCCATCAGTAATAAGTGAGTAAATGCATTGTTCTATACTCGTGTAATAGCATAGTATGCCATAGTGAGGAAGAGTTAATTAGACCCACAAAATTATGTGATTAATCTTAACAAATATAATGTTAAGAAAATGGAAGAAAATATTGTGAATAATTGTATTCATATAAAGGGAAAAGCAAATAGAAGTTAATACATTACTCGGAACCCAAATAACCATTAGCCTCAGAAGGAAATTAAAGATTATCTTGGGGAAATAAAAACATGATTTTGCACGTGGACATATTTAGGTAAGAAATATGGAACTCTAAAGATGAAACTCTTCACATTGCATTGATATTTTATTCATCAGAGTGACAAAATTGGAAAGTTTGTGTATGGCTATGTGTGGAGTAAAATGTTAAAAATATGGACAAGTGGCTTGATGACTTTAGGAAATAGTTGGAAGCAACCACAGAGATCCATGTTAAACAAAAAGGATTATTAATCATCAGAATAAGTGCAAAATAGAAAGATCATATCCTCCAAAACTCTATTTTAATGCTGGTGGGAGCAGGACTGATATAATCATGTAAGAGATTGTTGAGCATGATTGAGGATGTGAACACCATCACCTAGGATTTCCTTCTCTGCACACCCTACAGAAGCTCTTACTTATTCTATAAGGATATACATATGTGTGTGCATGGGTGTTTATTTTGACTATTACAGATAATGCTACTATGTTCATACATATGCCATATTTACATTTTGTGTTCCATGAAATATTAATGAAAGAGAATATTATGCACCAGTCAATCATAGTTCTGCTCAGCAACATAAATGAGACTTTGCCTTAGGGAAATACTTTCTGTCTATTGATATTTTCAGAATATCTGAGGATGTAGCTCAGTGGCATAGTACTCTCCTAGCAAGGGGGAAACTCTGTTCAACCCTTTGGGTTGAAATTAAAAATTCAAGAGGTAGCACTTTATATAGCACTTTCTATGTGCTACACCGTGTTCTACATATTGTGACTTTTATTTTTTGTGGTTCCAGGGGTTGAAATTAGGAATTGGTGCTTGTTGGACAAGCACTTTTTCTACTGGGCTATCTCACCAGCCCCTTATTGTGATTTTTTAAAATTTTGCCCAAATTCTATCAAGAAACTCCTTTTTCAATCCTTATGGATGTATGGAATAAGTCAAGGGTAATTTAACTCTCCTTGGATAATGAAGTTTTTAAATTAAACCAAAAGTTACGTGAGAGAGTGAGGACTGCACTTTATTTGAACCCACAGGTTTTAGACAAGGAAACATTGTGAGAGAAGATTCTATCTCTAAATAAATAAAGAAAAGCAAAAAAAAATATGGGAAAGATTTCTGTTGCTTTTGCCAAAATTTAGCTTTTTAATATGTATTTAGTACAGGGTATCAGTATATAGATGAGACTCAGAGATCCTCCTGATTTCAACCTCCCAGTGCTGGTATTACAGGCACACACCTCCACATCCAGGCTCAGTCCCCTTCTCAGTGTGCCCTGGAGGTGGGGCCAGCATGGCACTCAAGGGATCACACCCTGGTTCCTGCACCTGGCTAGGCAGGGGCTTTAGCCCACTGATATATCTGGATGGCCCTTTAGCTTTTAATAAGTGAAGTTCTTTATTGCACTGGGTTGTAGTTCATTCTAATTGAGTAGTGCCTGAATATTCATATAAGCTGAAAAATAAAAATGGCACTGTATTTTAAAATAGGTGAAGTGTGGTGTCTTAATTACTTTTCTACCAGTTAAGGCAGAAAGGGTTTGTTTCAGCTCACAGAGTGTGGCAGTTTCCGTCCACACTTGACTAGCTCCCAGGCTGGGTGGCATCACAGAGAGCAAACAGTCCCTGGTCACCAGGCAGGAGATAGGGCGCAGCAAGCAATGGCACAAATAACAGAAGCAGTGAACCCCAGCAGCAAGCCTGCCTTCTTTCTGTCCCATTATATTCCATCCAGGCTACCACTGGATTAGTACCACTCACACCCAGGTTTCAGATTCCATTGTCCACTCTGGTAATCCCAGTGCCATACCCTTAATCCATATTCACCAACCCTAATCTAGTCACGTTTGGGATCTTTGGGAGACAGCCAGATACAAGCCAGGTCGTGTGATATGTTTGAGCAAGGAGAATTTTTTCAATAATGGAGATTAAGCCCTGGGGTTTCACAATGACCTATGTACCAGGTAATTTTAAGCTATTTTACTGTGAGACAAGATTTCTCCAGATTGCTCAGTTTTCTAGGCTGGGCTCATCTTGTGGTCCTTTTTTCTTCACTTTCAAGTGTTAGAATTATAAGCATGTGTATGGCCAGCTCACTGTAAATTTTTGTCCAGTTCCAATACTGTTTAAGAATTAGTACTTTTAGCTTTGTTCTAGAAAACTAGAAGCTGCTTTGTGAATACTTTTTTATGGGTAATGAAAACTGATATTATGTGCTGTAAAGTTCAATTATGTAATGGTATTGACTATATAGAAATTCCTAAGCAATATATATTCATAAATCAATTAAATTTCCAAATTGATAACATTTCTAAGTATTTGGAAAATTGAGTTGTCTCATAAGAGGAGTCTTGATCGCAAACCAAATTAAGAAACCATCAAATCTTTAAGAGCTTGTGCTTTGTGTGTTACAAAGAACTCTGAAAGAGACTTCTATGTGTAGATCGTGATGTACATATGCTTCTAGACATAATAACCTTAAGTTAGGCAATACTAAGGCAATTACTCCTCATGAAGTAAAATAAAACAGTAAGCAGGAATGAAATGTAGCAGATCATTGGAAAATATAAATAAGAAACACTTACTTGGCATAAGTACACAAAACAAGTCATTTTTATCCTCATCTACCTCTTACAATTGATCTTGTTACTAATAAAAGCCTTAACTTTTTTTAAAATTAAGACTTTCATAAGTCTAATTTTTAGTTTTCTCTTTCTACGTGCGACTTCTAAGTTTAATACTCAAACATTAAGGGATAGAGATTTTTTCTTCTCAACTAAATGATAACTTAGGAAGGTATAAACAGAGTCTCTAAAAAGTCTGTTTTTTAAGTTTGGTATAGTGAAGAAATATTTAAACTTTCTTTTAGTAAAAAAAGTAGTTTTGTTCAGAGTAATTACTGATTATGCCCAGAAATGAGCTCCCTGTATTGTTTACTAATGTGGTAAAATTTCCTTCATATAGTGTTCCATATTGATTATAATCCGTATTATTACACACAATATATCTTTCTGACAAGTATTTTGCCATTTGTCTTTTCTAATTTTCAGTCCCTTTGGTTGTAAAAGAAATCCATAATTCTTCATTTCAAAGTCTACTTTCATCCTTCCCCTCCAGGTCTGTATTCCTGTAATGATTCATTTCCGTTTCCTGTAAATTTCTCCACATTTTAAAGCATATTTTCACCCATTGTTAGAACCTCTCTAACCTATCATAAACCTTTCAAGAGTTAAGTAAGTACTGTGAATCACATAGGGATCTGTAAGTAAAACAAAAGCCCACATTTTAATTGATTTCTCAAAGACTTATTTTGTACTCTTAAAAATTATGCACTTAACTAAAAGCTGAATATAAAAATGTATTTGTGTGAATTCCTTGAAGAAGTTAATGTTTGTTTTCAGATGTGTCAGTCTTTACTAACCACTGGCATGCATGATTTTTATTTGGTTATGAATCTTTCCATAATCTGAAGTAATTGAGTTGAGACCATCTAAAGTGACTACCATTCACTCAGCTTTCTTACAGTGAAAACTAGTCTCCAGCATTCCGTAAGTGTTACAGAAATTGCCTCACTGAAAGCTTCTGTACTTCTTGTTTTAACTTCACCACTATATCTTACTCAGAAATGACGTTTTGCCTTTTTGTTCATTTCTGCTTTCCTGACAGTGTCTCTACCTTTTGTTTGCATGTCCTTGGAAAATAAATTGGAACAAACATGACAAGGAACAAATAGGAACTAAAATGTTTATGATTACTGATAGTATTAGCTTGGATCCAAGGCGCTTGTTCCTCCTCTTCCTATCTACTCAGGAGCTCATATCTCCTGCTTCTGCTTCTGTCTGCATACCAGCCACCCTCTGTTTTATTGCCTGTCTCCTATTCTAGGGCCACTTGCATGGTTCTGACTCTGTGCTTGTGTGCATGCCAACCACTCCAGCTGAGTCATGACTTCCCATCCTACCACTTTTATCTAAGTAAGATAAATATCCCCAATGTATGTGACCTTCACTTCCTGGGCTTCTACTTCCTTATCATAAAACCATAGGTATGACTATGATAACTCTGAGGATATTTTCTAGTCTCACATGAGATAGTATAATGACTCAGATTATGTAAGAAATCTTTTCTATGTTTTTTATCTTTATTACATAAAATTTCATAGCTTCATTTACTCATTTAGCAGACAGTAATAATTCAGTAAACTTAAATATTTGGATTCTGCAAATGATAAAATGAAGAAAAAAATAAAAAGGAAGAAAAAACCAGGGCTGAGGTGAGGTGATGGTTCAATACAATAAGCACTTGCCTGGAAAGTGCAAGGGCCTGAGAGTTTAATCCCCAGGGAAAAAAAGACAGAAAATAAAACAAACAAACAAAAAAAAAAAAAAAAAAAAAAAAAAAAAAAAAAAAAAAAAAAAAAAAAAAAAAAAAAAAAAAAAAAAAAAAAAAAAAAAAAAAAAAAAAAAAAAAAAAAAAAAAAAAAAAAAAAAAAAAAGAAAAGAAAGAAAAAGAAAAATACAAAGGTCAAACATAAAATAAAAATATGAAGGCTTATGATTTCTCACCCTTCATATGTGTTATTATAAATTGACTTTTTGTTTGCATAAGCTACGGACAGTAAAATAAATTCAGATGAACTTCTTTGTTATTTTATAAAGGAACAAGAGGCTAGTTGTTTCCCTGTCTGTACATCTGTGCTTCTATAAGCAGCAGATGTGAAAGGGAAAGAGAAACCACAGAATCAGTATGCACTAAGTCTAATAGTCTAATAAAAGGAGCATGCACTAATAAAAAGGAGGATATTTCATATCTTCTCATCTCAGCAATATATGATAATATTTTATTTTATTGATTGATAATCAAATATCATAAAATATCCACTGATAAATGCATAATTAGAACAAATTATTGATGAGAAATCAACAGTGAAAGCCATAGTTATGAGTCCTTTTATTTTTAATGGAATGAGGAAAGACCCACACAGCAAAAGCATGGCTAAGATTATTTTCCAGTTGTGTCTAAACTAAGTTTGGAAACACGTGTGTAGATAGGCTAGGTTTTTTTTTTTTTTTTTTCTTTCTCAAAATCATGCAGTTTATTAGGGTGAGAGCCCTAATATTTTGACTAGGACCAAAACCTGCTCTAGTATGGGTTATTCAAATATAGAGCTGTTAATGTTAAAATGTACCTCAGTCTTTATGCCATGTATTATACAAAATCATGTTATATATAAAGTTCATTGAACAGTAGCTATGTGTTCAGATAGGTTTATATGTTATTTGGCTTTTTTCTACCTTTTATAATTTTAAAGAGAATAAAAATCAAAATGACAAAGAATCTCAAAAAATGATAGGAAATTAACAATGGTTTTTATATTGCATATTATTGTCTTCAAAGTAGTTGTCCATATTACTGGATATAGGCATGGAAAATTAAACAATGTGAGTGTAGCTGTTAGCTATTCTCTTAACTCTGTGTGTGTGTGTGTGTGTGTGTGTGTGTGTGTTCTTTTCTCCTTTCCCTCACCTAAGTTGTTCATTTCTTTTGAGCAGTTTCTTTCCCTTTCACTATATCTATTGCACTTTTGGGTCTTATTTATTCTCAGTTTTTTACACTTTGGAAACTATTCTATGTTTACACAAGTGAGTCTGATTTATTTCATTTATGAGTATGGGTTTGAGTTGCATTCATTTATTTATGAAAGTCTCCAGTTTTTCCTCCTGTACATATGAGTGGTATTTCATTGCACAAAACAACATCTTTTTCTATGCATTCCTTGGCTGATGGACATGTAGGTTGTTTCCAAGATTCAGCTCTTACAAATTGTCCTGCTGTTAACATGAGTGCACATGTATTGCTGTGGTGTGATACTTTCAATTCTTCTGGAAAGATACCCAGCAGAGAAATTGTGGGATCAAATGAGCCCTCCGATCCTAGTGTTTCAAGAAATATACCCTGATTTCCATCAGTCAACACTCTCACCAACAGTGGAGGATTCCTTTTTGCCCACAGCAACAAAGGTTTTTTTGTTTTGTTTTGTTTTGTTTTATAGTAACCATTCTTCTTGAGGTGAGATGGAATCTCAGTGTTGTTTTAATCTGCATTTCTTGAATGAACAATGATGTTGAACATCTTTTTATATATTTATTTGGCATTTGTGTTTCTTCATTGGAGAAGTATGTGTTCATCTCAGATGCTCATTGTTGGACTGGTTCTTCAAGTCTTGGGTGTCTGATATTTTAAATTCTTAAATAGAAGCCATTTATCTGAAGGATAGTTGACTACAAGTTTTCACAGTTGATTTTTTTTCTTTTTGGTGATTACTTTTGATATTCAAAAACCTTGTTATAAGATAATAACAATATAATGTATCACCTATTGTTAATATTCCATTCTTGTTCTGCAATTCTGTTGTACTATTTTATATTACTTTATGTCTTTGTTTTTCTTATTTGCTCTATTTTTTCTGTTTTTCTTTATAATAAAAGATGAGATCTCAGTTGTTAATTATTTGAAGAACTTGTGCAGCTTGATGTTTTTAATGAACTGTCTACCTAACCCTGTTTTCAAGATTTCTACCTGTTTTCTGGTAGATTTGATGTTTCTGTTTCAATATTTACATCATTGATCTATTTTGACTGTAGTTTTTGTGTATGCTGCTAGACATGGTTCTACTTTTAGTCTTTGGCATGAAAAGAGCTAGTTTTTCCAGCATCATTTACTGAAAAAGTTGTGTTTTCTTTGTCGTGAATATATTTGGCCCCTTTTTCAAAGATAAGGAAGCTGAGTATGTTTGTAGCTGGCTGCACCTTCTGAGCTGCTCTACTGATTTTCAGGTCTGACTTTTTTTTTGGCCAGTGTCATTCTGATTTTATCAAAGAAGCTTTGTAGTATAATTTCATGTCAGAGATTCTGATGTCTCCTGCCTTGCCTTGGTTGCTCTAGGCAGCTTTTGCTTCCAGATGAATTGTTGGAATATTTTCTCTACTTCTGTGATATATGCTAATGGAATTTTGATTGTGATTGCATTGAATCTATGTAACAATTTTGGCAATACGGATGTTTTCATTATGTTGATTCTTCCTGTCCATGTGCACAGAATATCTTTTGCATTTGCAGAAATCCTATTCAATCTCATTTTCCAGAATGCTGTAATTTTCACTATAGACATTTCGTTTTCTTTCATTGTTTCCTAAGTATTATAGTGTCTTGAATGTGATTATGGTGAGTGTAGCTTTCAGAATTTCTATTTCAATGAGCTTGTAGTTTATGTACAGAATTCTATTGATTTTTGAGTGTTGACTTTGATTCTCTTTCAGGCATCCTACTTCTTTCCTATATTATTCTTTCAATGTTTCCATCATTTTTCTATTCTCATCTTTTTTTTTTTTTTTTTTTTTTTTTTTTTTTTTTTTTTTTTTTTTTTTTTTTTTTTTTTTTTTTTTTTTTTTTTTTTTTTTTTTTTTTCTTTTTTAGATATGCTAAGCAATTCTTTCATGACTTCGGTTATGTGTTTTTTTTTTTTTTTAACCTGAGAGATGATTTCTGATCTAATTTCTTCCTTAGCCTGATTTAGTTGTTTCTTTACTACATTTGCTATCATTTCAGAAATTTCACGCATACAACTTTCAAATTCTTCCATGTCCTTGTCTCATGGCATTGTTCTGAGTGGTCTGGTGGTCTGACATTGCTTTATGCAATGTTTTGGTCTGTTTGAAGCTCGCAAATGTTCACCAGGCCTCAGCACAATAGAAAGTGGGCAGGGCATGGCTCAGCAATGGTCCTTTTACAGTGAGGCAGTGGGGAAGACCCACTGAACTTTTCACGGTTGGAGTTCTACATAGCTTCTGTCAAGGTGACAGGGAGAGAGTGAACTGCAGCTCTAGAAGGCTCCAAAGATACTGGGTTGAAGTAAAGCTCTCAGGCTCTTACTCTAGTGTGTAGGGGTAGCAGGGAGGGGCTCACCAAGGCTCCCGTAGTGGGTGATATGGTGGGCTTAGCCCAGACTTACAAGGTCTCCACAGCTGTCTACTATCCTCCTCAGTTCCACAATAGTGGGAGATGTAACTTCTCAGTGTTGACTTCACATTCTACTATGCTACTGAATTCCTTTATAAAGTTTAGAAATATTTTGGTGCAGTTTTGAGGGTGTTCTATGTAGAGCATCATGTCATCTGCCAATAATGATAGTTTAACTTCTTCCTTCCCTAGCCTTATTCTTATTTTCCTCACCTAGTTAATTGCTCTGGCTTATGTTTCTGGAACTATAGTGAGTGGGAGTGGTAATAAGGGACATCCTTGTCTTGTCTTCATTTTAAAGTGAACGTTTTCTGTTTTTAAACATTCAGTATGGTATTGGCTGTTGGTTTGTCAAGACAGCTTTTATCAGAATTAGATAAAGACTATGTATTATGATTTTCTGTAGGGTTTTTAATCATGAACAAGTATTAGACTTTATCGAAAGCTTTTTCTGCATATAGTGAGATGATCATGTGATTTTTGTCTTTAGCTCTGTTGATACCATTTATTAAATTTGTTGATTTGTGCTATTGAACCATCCCGCATTATTGGGATTGATGCCATTTAGTTGTGGTGTATGAACTTCATGATGATTTGCTGCATTGTTTTCCAGTGTTTTATTTAGGATTTTTGCATCTGTCTTCATTACAGAAGACAGTACTGTTGCTGTCTTTTTTGTTTGGGTCTTTCTTTGGCTTTGGTGTTTGGATGTTTGGTTAATATTTGCTTCTAGGAAGGAGTTAGGGAATTTTTTTTTTTTTTTTTTTTTTTTTTCTGAACCGGGCATTGAACTCGGGTCCTTCCACTTTCCAGGAAAGTGTTTATTCTACTGAGCTATATCCATAGCCTAGGAGTTGGGCAATATTGCTTCCTTTTAGTTTCATTAAAGAGATTAAGAATTATTAGAATTAAATTTTCTCTAAATTTCATGTAGATTTCAGGTATGGATCCATTAGGATCTGATGTTTTTTGTTGTTGATTTTTTACTTATATCTGCAATTTCATTGCCTGATATTGGACAGAATTGTTATATCTTCTAGATCAAACTTCAGTGTATCATAAATTTGTCTAAATTTTTGCATTTCTTCTGTTTTCCATCCTATAAAAGTGAAAATGTTTGAAGTAGATACTGCTGATTTTGTGGATTTCCACAAGATCTGTATTTCTATTTTTCACTCCTTGTTAGCTAAACTTTGAGTTTTTCCTTCCTTTTTTTGATAAGGTTGACTGGGGTTTACCAATTTTGTTTATTCTTTCAAATAATCAACTTGGTGAAGTAATTGTGTTGTTTCTTAGTCTCCATTACACTAATTTCTTCTTTGATCTTTTTTTTTTTTAATTTATGTATTTTGTACAGGGTCTCACTGTGCAGCTCAGACTTACAGTGATCCTACTGTCTTCAGCCTTTCCAGCACTGGGATTGTAGGCTTGTGCTACCATGCCCAGTCTCAGTGTCTGGCTTATTGTGCCTGTGGGAAGGGCTGGAGTAGCATGTGGTACTAAGGATCAAACTCCAGTCCCTGCCCTTGCCTAAGCAGGTGCTTTGCCCTTTGAGCTGTGTAGCCAGCCTCTACTTTGATCTCTCTAATTTCCTGCCTTCTTTAGGTTTTGTGCTTGACTTCCTCTATTTTTTTTTTTTTCCAGAAAGTTCAAATGCTACATCAGATTTATTTGTATTCATTCAGAATTTACTAGTATAAGTTTCCCTCAGAGGATTATTTTAATTTTTCCCACTAGTTTTCCACAGGTCCCAGTAAGTTACATTTGCAGCTTTTTTCTACTGATATTTAATTTGCTTTTTAATTTTGTCTATGACTCATTGATCTTTCAGAAAGGTTATGTAATTTCTATGTGTTTGTGTAGTTTTGTAGTTTCTTTTGTCAAAAAATTCCAATTTCATTGAATGATAGTCAAATAATATGTATGGATGATGATTTCAGTTTTTCTGAAAGTATACTTTGTTAGGGCCAGCCAGATAGCTCAACAGACTAAAGCGCCTACTTCCACAGAGTGCAGGGGCCAGGGCTCAATCTCCAGCATGCTCTACCAGCCCTGCCCCCCAGGGCACACTGAGAAGCTGATTAACACTGGACATGGTGGTGCATGCCTCTAAAGTCAGGGAGGCTGAAAACAAAAGAATCGCTATGAGTCTGATCTATGTAGTGAGACCCTGTACAGGCTGTATACCATGAAGAACCTGTCCTAAATTCAAATAAATAAATAAATAAATAAATAAATAAATACATACATACAGTTTCTTTAATGGCTTTAGAAATAAAGGAGATATATTCATTTATCAGTGCACTTACCAATGTATCTTTGGAATTAGAAATTGGTTAATTTATGGATATGTCGTGTGTTTATAAAACCAGGATATTAAATATTTCACTTATAATATGATGACATTTTACCCTCCTAACTCCAGTGAGAAGGATAGTAGAGGTAAATTTCTTGCATTATTTTGCATGAAGATCAATTGTGGAATGGATAAGAACATTACTCACACCCTCTAAGAGGTCAACATAAAAACCAGTAGTATATATTGTGATGAATGATTTGAAAAGAAAGCGTGAAAGGGTGTCATGGTGTGTGTATCAGTACTCCCTCAAAGCCTCATGCAATCATGTGCCAGCTTCTGGAGTTTGTGATTGATGATTGTGGATTTGGGTGCTGCACCTGCTCTGTGGCAGGTGATCTTCAGTACAATGTGAGGAGGTGACAAAGACTTACTAGATTCCTGAGCTGCTGTTCCTCCCTTTTCTTTTTGCTCTTTGCTGACCTCATGTACATCTGCTCTATGCCATGTGCCGCTCTGCCTTGGAGCCAGTTGAGTATGGACTGAATCCTCCACTAACTGTGAACTAAATAAACCTTTCTTTCCTTAATTTTGGGTGTTGGATATTTTGTCACAGCAAGGAGAGAAAAAAATAACTGAGACAAAGTGTGAATTATAAATTAAGATTCAAGGTTTCTTTTCATTTGTTCAATATAATTTCAGTTCAATTAATTGTTATTTCAAGTTCACATTAATTACACTGAGTTTAACCCACTGGTAAATACAGAGATTGTTCCACAGAAAAGCTCTGTAGTAGAACTTTTTGTGATGTTTCATTTAGGCATTTTCTAATAGAGTGACCACTAAGCTCATATGGTTATAAAGCTCTTAGAGAGTGTTTGATGTGATTAAGGAAGTTATATAATCTCATTTAATTAAAGCTGAATTTAATTTAAATAGCTACATCCCACTAATAGAAACAACATTAGAGTAGATACATAGGCTTTGGCTTCTGTTTCTAGGCTGTGGGATTCAGATGGCATTTCACATAATTTGAGCATACCACAAAAATCTAAATCCAGCATCATTTTTAGAAATCATAAGCATCAGTGGCTTTAAGACTTTATTCAGTGACTTACAGGAAGAAACAAAGTTCATTAAGACCACGCACATAGACATCAACATGAAGAACTCAAACGTTTCTTAAAGGAACCAGTCATTTTAGTATGTAAATTCGAATACTGATGTTTTTATTCTATTGTATTAAATTTATAAAGTAATTTCTCAGTTCCATTAACATTTGCTGTGTATGTTTGACTCACTTTATGAATGAGGCCACTGTATACAGGAAAATTTGGATGAACCTACTCTTATCCCCAGCAAGTCAACCTGAGTGCCATTGTTCTGTGTATGAAAAGCCAACTTAGAAACAGCATCTCAAATTTAAGTAAAAAATGTACAGTGGTAGCTGTACCATTAAGACTACCTGTGTTATGATATTAATCCCTTTAGTAACTCTGGATAAACTATGTCGGTTATATTCAAATTTTTATGGGGTTGTGCTGTATCCTACCCAGTTTCTCCTAGTGATTTGTCTCACAGAGGACAGAACGCATGACCTCTACTTGGACTTCAGCTCTGTATTAGAAAAATATTCTCACAGTATCTGAGAAACACACCAAATGAGATTTATCACTTCTCTACATTACTCAAGCTCAGATCAATGATTAAAATATACTGCATGTTCTTAATCTATTTAACATGGAGATGATGAATAGAAAATAACTAAAACAAACAACATAATAGAGTTTATAATCCTTAGAATATAGTTTTAAGCATTATATATAATTTGAGGCATTCCAAAAATTTCTTCAAGAAAATTTGTATTTAACCTTTTAAAATTATGCTTGACTGATTTCTGGAGATGCATATTAAAAGTACAACAAAACCAACAACAAACCAACAAGGAAAGAAATTGACAGTATCACACACCTGTTTTGTAGGTTTTTTTGGCATCTACTTGCTAGAGATTATCAATGAGAGATTTTCATGTGATACCCAGCATCCATGGTTCATCAAATATTTTACAAGTGATTTGTTTGTTAAAATACAATAACAAATAAAAGGTTGACTTAATCTAGTCACTCCGCCAGTAACAAATGGCCACTGTACTCAGACTGCAAACTGACGGAGACTAACAGTGAGAGGTCATACATTTTACACTCATCCTGATGAAAATCCTGTCACAATATTTTGAAGTTTCTTAGTAACAATTGTGAATAATTATGCTTTTTCAGGGATGCCACTGAAGTGCCTTCAGAAATGATGGGTAAACCCACTTTATCCAAGTGAACAATATTAAAAGCACCAACACTAGAATATACCAATGTTAAAGTGTAATGGTGTGAGAAAAATTGAATTATGAAAACAAACCAAGCTAAACCTTCTGTATAAAAAACAGATATCCTTCAAAAATGCCAAGGTTTTAAAGAACAAAGCAAGACTAAGGCATCATAATTGGTAAGAAATCAAGGACAAGAAATAATTTTAAATGAAACTAAATTCTGCCATAGGATAATGAAAGAAAAAAGACATCAACAGAAGCTAGAAAAACATTAACTAGTTTTAGAGATATTTAGGTAAAACAATACATAAGATTTCTCTTACTTTTGCAGCTTCTGTTCTAAATTGAATTGAACATTAAAAAGTGATTGATTAATTATGAATTATATAACAGGCTAATATTTCAATGTAGAGGCCTTTAAACTCATTCATATATTTTTCATGTCTAGCAATTTTTCATTGAAAGATGACAAAGAGGTTTTAAAATCATGAAAAACTCTAAAATATATGTCTACACTTGGCAGTCCTGAAATACATAAAAATTTATGTACTTTTTATGTAATTCCCAGAAATATTACTTTGCTTTCACAAAACACAAACTCATTTTGTACATGATTTTGGTACCATCAATTTTCTGGTGCCATTAATTTTTAACTTTTGCATGTTTCTACACATTATTATAGCATTTACTGTAAACATTTGTTTTTAAATCAGCCTAGTAAGTGTTAATATTGTTCAGTTCTGAAAAGCATATTGAAAATGTGCAATTAGTTTTTTAGGAAAAACTTGAAATTGGTTTTCAGTTAACTTCTGACGTGTGGAGGTGGTGCGGAACCCACTGCTGTTTTGTGTTTTGAATGGTGCATTTCATCCATGGGACCTGAATAGACACTTCCTTGAGGGAATCGGTGGGTCTTTTCCTTACCTCCACCCTTTTCCTCCTATGCCCAGTGTACATGCAAGTGGATTAGATGACTTGCTGCATCCCAAGCATTTTGGATTTCTCTTCAAAATGTTATGTTTTTTTGGTCTTTAATTATTATGATTATTATGATTATTGCCAGCTCAGTCTGCCCTGGGGGTGGGGCTGGTGCAGCATGTGGTGCTGGGGATCAAACCGTGGTCCCTGCAGTTGCCTAAGCTTGCCTGAGCAGGTGCTTTAGACCACTGAGCCATCTCGCTGGCCCCTTTGTCTTTAATGTTCTGCCATAAATGAATTAAGGACATCTGTCCTTGGGTAAAATCAGTCATTTTGTTTTCCTCATCCAGTCCAATAACATGTAGCCATTCTAAACCTG
Source organism: Myocastor coypus (assembly GCA_004027025.1). Taxonomy (NCBI): domain Eukaryota; kingdom Metazoa; phylum Chordata; class Mammalia; order Rodentia; family Myocastoridae; genus Myocastor; species Myocastor coypus. The sequence goes on along the minus strand of PVJA010001727.1, from coordinate 20,081 downwards.
AATAATTAAGAAGAGTGCCATTTCTGAGGGTTGCAGAGTGAATTCCTTCCTGGTAGAAATTGAGCTAAGAGAGATAATATACATGTATAACATACATGTACAGTATGTACATAACATGCACATTGTTTTCCCACTATAAAATGTAATCTTAGAAATAGACTGTCATGCTCCAGTAATCATATAATTATGTTTCCTTTGCTCTGGCATCAGCCACTGTGATACATGTAATCCCTATTAGGAGGAAAATATTTTCTTTTTAAAAAATTTAATTTAATTTTATTTTGAAGAGCAAAAGCGTGAAACCAAGACAGAAACAGGGTAACATATGACAATAAATATGGTACAGATTTTCAAAACAAGAATGGCTAATTCAGAATTATTGTATTATCTATTTTTATTGTCAAATATGTTGCTTAGTTTAATAGATACAGTTATGCAAGATTGGACATATGATTGCTTATTACCGCCTGCTTTTACACACAAAATAGGATACATATATACAGCTGCTTTCTCTGAGCTCAGTAAGAAGAAAGAGTTGTACTGGTAGTGTTTAGACAAGATATCACATCTGCATCTTATTTTTTTTTCTACTTATCTACAAGTTTATTTAGCAAAAATGGTAAATATTATTTTAATATACAATGTTTTTGTTTTATGTCATTTAGTCTTTAAGAAATGCCACATACCACATCACAAATACAATATTAACAATAGTTTCTTGTCTGTATGCAATCATCATTTTAAGATTAGCCCAAAAGAGTGGTATACAATAATACAATATATATGACATTGGAGTAGGTGATTTTAAATGCAGAATACTAATTATGAGCAATTTATCTCTACAAATGTATCTCTACAACCTTAACAAGAACAAAATAAGCAGATGTGTATCTCTCTGTAGCTATTATTTCTAATTATAAAAACATGAAATTATGAAATGCAAACTTAAAAATATTTTAGAAATAAATAGTACAATGCCCTTATCTGTGTCTCTTTCATAACATACATCTTAGGATCAAGGAGGAAAACATTTTCTAAAAATTAAGAGATAATGAATTTTGCATTTACAAATATTATGCTATTTAAGTAGAGTCATTCCTGGAGGCCTATTTCAAATGCAGAAAATCTAATCTTAAACTCTGTACTTTAAATTGCTACACCATACCCAAGGCAGGGCTGACATTCCAGTATGGGTAAGATAATCATGCAACCTTTAACAAGTCGATATATGAAAGATTCCCTCTTCTTTATCCTACAAAATAAAGGACATAGAAATAAAAGAAGGCTCGTTATTTTCAGTTCTAACATGAAATTAAATAAAGTCTACACTTCCGGGTAATGCACTCGCTAACATCTGCATTTTTTCCCTGGACGTGCCATTCTCAGTATACTTAACTTTAGGTATTTCTATGTAAGAAATTGTGCCAAACCATCTTCACATTATAAAGATTTCTGATTTTCTAGGAAGCTCTGAACTTGCTGAGAATTTTGTGGCTTCTTAATCAGGCTTGCCTAACCTGATCTGTCTGCTCTACCCATCTCTTTTCTGCTTATAGCAATTTTGGGTTGTCTTATTCATGCATGACTAATAACTAGTTATCAGCTTAGGTTAAAGATCGTAATTTAGAGTAATCTCTGTAATCACCAGAAGGCTCTATTGACCTTGTTCACACAGTTTTCCAAGTCTGCAAGTGAGTGTGCTAGAACTTCTTGCAGTGCAGATTCAAAATGTCACATCATGGCTTCTACCACTTTAATTATACAATCCAAGATACAAAGAAACAAGACTAACCTATGTCAAAAGGTAAATATACTTAACCAGTTGGTAAGAATATTGGTAAAATCCTATTTCATAGGGTATATATATTGATTTTCCTTCTCTCTTTCCATTCTTCTCCTTTCTCCCTCTTTCTGTCCTTTCCTCCATTTTTTCTTCCTCTCTCCCATTCCTTCCTCCCTTTCCTTCTTTTCTCATTCCTTCCTGTGTTCTTCTTTCTCCTTCCCTCCCTTCTCATTCTTTCCTTTCCTTTTCTTTCCTTCCATTTCATCTCTCTATCTCTTCATTATGCCATCTTGCATAATGGATCTTTATTCAATATGGATAATTTTATGTTCTTGTGACCCGACTCACCTATTTTTTATTTTTACTTTTGCGTTACCAGAGATTGAAATCAGGACCTTGCACTTGCCAGGTAGGCTACTTCTACTGAGCTATTTCCTCAGCCCAGTGAATCACTTCTTAAAGAAGGCATATTTGTCTTTCTTACTTTTTTTTTGTCTGTTCACACTTATTTACATGTTTCTTCTGAGAATCTACTGATATTGATCTGATTTTCTGACATAAATAAAATGGTTCATTTCATAGTTATAATGTTTATGTATGTAGGTAGAAGATTGGCTGAGACTATGAAGGCCTATCTGATCTCAGAGATAGAGGGTATCTTTCTGGTAACTCTTTTCTAGTGTAACTTAAGTGCGTTAGCAGGAGGAAAAATATTACCATCTAGTTTCTATTGGTTTATTCTCTTGCTATTAATGGAGGGAAAAGGTTTCCCTTGCACTTTCTAAGTGCACTCTGCTTGCTATCTTACCTGAAATGCTTCCTGTGATTATCCCATTATTCCCAACAGGTAGTTATTGTTCCTTCTATACTGAAGGAAAAATAAAGTTTTGAGTAGCTAAGCAAATGGTCTAGGTTTTTTTTTGAAAACACAGGCTGCAGGCAGAACTTGCACTCCATTTGATTTTATATGAAAATTCATTTCTTTAAAATGAATTTGCACAGGGGAATCCAGCACAACTAGAATGTTTTTCACTTCTGCTTAAGAGAAAAATAAACATGTTTATTTATATTATCTGCTATACAGATTCAAAATTTATAACTGGGACCATTTCTTCTTTTGATAATGTGTTCTTAATAAATTTTCTTTAGCTATATGTTTTATATACTGATTATAGAAATTATAAATACTAACAAATGAAGAGAAAATAAATAAAAATGGTCTATCACTGACAAAAAAATCCTAATTGGAAATTATTTCCTTCCAGTGCTTTTTTATGATTTAAAGATTATTTAGTTGATACTTTATACAAATATTTACAATGTTATTTTATATGTTTATACATATATGTGTGTATGTTTTTGGATTAATGATTAAAGAATAAAAGAAGATCAAAGGGTGACAGAAGGCAAGTATATTAAGTTGTTCATTAAAATGAAAATTATGTGGATTTCATTGTGTAATCATCATTTATATAATCATTTACCAAAGATCAATTATTGAACTTTTGTTTTACAAATGATTGAAATGTGGAAATAATGCCTAACCTTAAACTCTACCTGGTAAAATCACAACATCATAATGGAACAATAGTGCAAATATCAGTAGAAGGCAATTCAACAGTGAAAAGAATAAAATCCTGTCATTTGCAGCAGTGTGGATAAGTCTTAATTATATCATTAAATAAAATAAACCAGACAGAAGTACGCAAAGAGCTGAACTGTCTTACCTACATGTAGAATCTAAAATGCTAATCTCAGTTTCGTGGTGGTTACCAGATGCTACAGAAGTAGGGATGGGGATAGAAGAGGAATGGTTTTTGGTCAAGAAAAAAAATTCAGTTAGAAGTCCAAGAATTGTACTATGCACCATGTTGACCACAGTTAATTGCATTCTCAAGATTCAAGAACTTAGTGAATTTAATATTTTAACATGCTTGCACTACAAAAATAGCAATGTGATGTGATATATAATTTAATGGGCTGGATGTAATGCAAAAATGCATATATACTTGAAAATATGCTTTATATGGTAGATATCTACAGTTTTATCTACTGACTTAAAAAGTAAATAGGTTTTAAAACTTTATGAAGGAACAGAGTGACTGGGGAGATAGCTCACAGGCATAAGCACGTACCTGGCAAGCACAAGGACCAGAGTTCCATCCATAGCATCCCTGAATCCCAGGCATGGTGGTGCATTCCTATAATCTCAGCATTAGGCAGGTTGAGACGGGAGAATCACTGTCAGCTAGTAACAGCTTAGGGGCTACAGACAGCACAAGGTGAGCCTGAACTGCTTAGCAAGACCTTGTCTCTAAACCAGAAAAAAAAAAAAATGCAACAGAAGCATCTATAACTTTAATAATCGGGGATTTTCCATTCATTCTTTTTTAGCTTTTTCCTTTTGTTTTCTCTCCTTTTTAGCATGTTTATTCCCTACTAGTATTTGAAAAACAGATGTGGTCTATGAAGGAAAACATTTTTCTCACCTGTCAGTGGAGACACCATGAATGGTCCATCAGGGAACTTAATGTTGTTATAATAAAGAGACTCAGTTTCTTTTGGAAAATTATATGACTCACTGTATAAGTTTAGTCAGGGAGGAAGTCATCCATTTTTTCAGCAGACAGCTTTAATATAACTAACAGCCAGAGAAAAGTGGTAGGAAAGAGATTTACAATGAAATTGAACCGAAGTCTTTCAGATTGAAGTATACAGTTTGCCAAAATAGATTTGCTGATTAGTTTATACCTAAATAACTTCACCCAAAAATATTAGGAAAATTATTACAATGTGTACCTCAATGAGCGGGGTTCTGACATTACAGAAGAGATACGTTTTTGATGGCAGGTTTCCCTCCCCATCTCTTTAAGGAAAAACATTTTCTAAAGTTAAGTGTTGTTTCTGTAGGTAATGTTCTTACCATGATAATCCTTTTAAATCTATACATTGAAAACATCTGAAAGTATATAAGGAACAGTTGGCACAGGTAAAAACAATGTAAAAATAATTTAAATGAGGAATGTCATTATATTTAAAGTTAGCTGCAAATGACATTAGAAATGATACTGAGAAGATTAAGCATTTTTAATGTACTCAGTTCTAGAAATAAGTAAGTCAGAAGCCTTGTCTTGTCAGAGTTTTATCTATCCAAAGTGCTGTGGATAAAAGCATTTGGCATATTATGTCAACAGTCCTATAATAACATCATTATAACATTCTAAGAAATAATTTGAAGATGCTAAGGGATTTGGATTCTTTTACACAGTTGGTAGAACCCTGAAAATTGATACTCAGAGGGCTAGGTCCTGAGCAAAACATTCTAACAGCATGTGAGGGAACTTAAATGGTTTCTTGGTATTGACATTAGGGAGACGGGTGGACAGTTTTGCTCCAGTTGCATCCAGACAGCAGAGAGGTAGACTGCTCATGACTGAAAGGAGAGTTAAGCCAGTAAAAGAAAGAAACAAAAAGAGGGAATAGTTGTCATTATTTGAAAACATAAATTTCCTAACATTTGTTCAAAAAGTCTCTAATTCACTGGAAAACATTAATCTTTGTTGTATGTGTTATTTTACTTAAATGATCCATGTACCTTTACTATTATGTAACTTCATATATAACAATATGATACAACGGTTTTACTTACGACCTCAGGTTGTAAAGATTTTGGTTATTATGAAAATATATGCTTGTAGGTTGAGTATTAGATTCTCAAGACTTTAGTCTTATACATCATAGTGGAGTTTAGCTTAAAAACAATGTAGAATTGTTATTGTATAAAATTAATGTAATTACTGATTTGAAATTCTAGAGTATGATTATAAACATTAAATTTAACTGAAAGTATATTTCAGAATAATTGTATACTGTATACACATTAACTATTATCTATGCTGTAGTCATATCAAAGACTAATTTTAAGTATATGCATTAAATAAGCCTTAAATTAGAAATGACTATTATATTCACTTATTTTTATTGCTGTATTATAAAAAGGAAGGATATTTTTATGGAAACACTATTTATTGCAAAGTGAATGTAAAAACCAAATGACTTTGGGGCTTTCATGTTAGCTCAGTAGTTTAAGCAACTGAGCAGGCAATCCCAGTCAGGTACAGGGGGCGGTGGTTCATTCCCTATACCCCCCACTTAAGGCACCCTAAGCCAGCCAAAAAACACCCTCCTGAAATTTAGGGACAGAGGAAATAGCTTAGTAGAATAAGCAGTTGCCTGACAACTGCAAGGACCTATGTTCAATCCCTGGTTAATTAATTAGTTAATTTTTTAAAATAAAAAAAGAAACAAATGAATATTTTACTAGAGTATAACATAAATATCCTTCTTTTCTTCAATTACCAAAGTTAATTTCATGCTTATTAAGAAAAAAGCATTTGATAAAATAGAAATTATTAGCCAAAAGAATTTCCTTCTCTTTTATAAGAATTATACGAGAGGTGCTAGTCATTGCACCACCCAGGTTGTTAAGCTAGTGAGCTGAGTACTAGTCCTGTGAATGCTGACTAGTAAGCATTAAGGAAGTAGCTACTGAGAATGAAAGGTTCTGTAATAATTCTTAATGCTTGAGAATAGTCTGACCTGAGTCGCTGGTTGTTATTATTCAGATAAGTATATTATGTGCTACCAATTATAAGTTAACATGCTAAATATTGGGAATATAAACTAAGACAACAATCCTGGTCCTCATCTCAGACCTCAAAGTAAGGAAGAACAAGGTACAAAGCCTTACAGTTCCCTGTGATAAGTGCTCTTGAATCATAAGAGAGATACAGTGACTGACCCAGAGAAAACACTGATTTTATTTGCTTAGAAGAATATGTTTAAGTGCTTAGCTTGTTTACTGTAGTGAAGAAGAAGACACTCAGATGTTTACAGAGGCTGCTGTACTAAGGCATCAAGGTTTAATTGGGAGCATTCTTCAAGAAATAAAATGTGAAAACTCAAAGTCAGTGCCTAAGAATTGCTTGTGTTTAGGTGTGGTGACTCACAACCAACTGGAAGACCCATGTAGAATGAGTTTTATATTGATATAATTAATTGAAGTTCAATCATCATTCTGAATAAAAATTACCTAACAGAAACAATACAGGACAAAATAAGACTCTTCAGTTGCTTAAAACTATAGAAGGAAAATGGAAAATGCTAACTGACATAAGAGTATGCATCTAACACTGGACATGAGTCTCAAGGAAAGCACAGCCATAAGCAATGCAGTAGGCAGAAAGAAGGAAGTAACAAGGCATTAGATAATGTACATATTATAATAGAGAAAGCCACATGACTACTTTTTACTTTGACTTCTTTATACAGTTGAAAATACTTTAAGGTACTGCTGGATCTAACATTGTATTCTTTTATTTTTCACTCTAAGGAGAAAAATTCTTAAACCATTTAAGAAAATGTTTTCTTTTTATTGTTTTTTTACAGAAAATCTTTAGTGTAAGGAAAATGTCAAAGAAAATACAGGCTTTCATGGCACAAGTCACAGTGACAGAAGAATTTAGAGGTATATGTTAAGATTGCTTAAAAAACAAAGCAAATAAAACAAGTATAAACATTATTTCCTTAGCCGTACTTATATTCCCTTAAACAATGCTGATTAAGCCTTAATATTTGTACTAATTTGTGATAAACAGACACTTTTCTGGGGAAGTTATTTTATTTGAATTACATGCTATTTTGAGACTGAGGAAACAGCCAGTTCAACAAAAATATTTTAAAAAATAAAAATATTTGAATATTCATGTTGTTGTTTATATAAACATTTAACAAGTACTAGTCAGTTCTCTAAGGTGGTGGGCATTGTCTGGCACCCTTTTGATACATGGGTGTGCCACACAGAGACACTCCACTAGGCACGTTGATGCTTTCACTGATTGAGTAGCGAAGTTTCCTAATGGATTTCTGTAGTTATGACCTCACATTATCTGGCTCTAGACAGTAATATCAGCGAATTGGATTCCATTATATCTTGGATCCTTTGGGTTTCTTCTGCTGGAATTCATACGAATTACACCCACACACTTATCTGTGATTTGGTACAGATTATTGAAATCATATGAGATGAAAACAAAGTGAGACCTATTTCTTGGGCCTCTGTTTCCACTACTGCATCTTAGCCAGAGCTTTGATCTCTCACATTTAAAATCTGATCTGAACCCTTTCCCTTTTTGCTCTTTCTAAAGAGATTCATTAAGAGTTCCATCTTGGTATAGCTTTGTGCTTTTGCGTGATTTGAAAATTGTTCCAAAGAGTGTCTGTTCTTGAGCATTGTAGAGTCAGTCAGAGGGCATACCCCACAAGCATAAAGAAGCCACTGTTTCAACAAAAACTCTGAGATATATTCATTGACTGATAACATCTCAGTGGACATGGCATGAATTATCATCCCTTAAAAGGATCATTTTTATCTCATGTATGTCTCAAGCCACTGTGACTTGCTTAACTTATACTAAATTAAAATTTCTCTGCCTTCCCTTAAAGTTTACGCATTCTCTTCATGACCCTATTTATCCTCTGCTTAAATTGGTTTGGCATCTTCACTTTCCCGAATCTCTTCATTCCCATCCTCAAGCGTGCTTTCGTGCCATAGCTGGTAGCATTCCTCTTTTCTCAAGGAAAGGTGCATCATTTTTTACTGATCTAGCTCTAGTTTTACCACTCCATAAATCCCACTACCAAAGGGTCCACTCTGGTTCTTGAAAGCCATGTAGCAGACTTAAGCACTCCCTTCTGAAGCAAGGTCCTTTTGCCATGGAACACTCCAGGGATTGATCCTTTCACCTTCTGAGCTTCGTAGAAACCTAGCAATAGAACTCCCCATTTCAGATATGTTGCCTTTCTTTTTCTTTCTTTCTCTTTTCTTTTTCCTGTTATCAGTTTAAGCATACAGAGCAGAAATTCCTATGAATTACACCCATCTGCTCATGTAATCATTATTTCTGGACAAGGATGACATTTGAAGTAAAATGGATCCATGTGATAGGTGTGTGTGTGTGTGTGTGTGTCTGTGTGTGTGTGTTTAAAAAAAAGCCCTGTTTTATATGTTCACATGACAGTACTCTTTGATATATTTGTGTTTGGGTTTTGCCTCTCTAATTCTGTTCATTATTTCCAGCATTCTGGATTTCACATCACATGTATTTGACAAAGACTTATAAAAGCCTAAGAAGATTGGTATCTAAATCATTTTGAGCATATGGTAGCTGTTTTAGTGTTTTACCTTAAGCACTCAGGTGTAAGTGGAATTTTATATTGGCTCTCCCATTAAACTGTGAATACGAGCACTCAGCAAAACATATGGCTCTTAAACATATGCCTTCATCTATCATATGTTATTTCTTCCTTTTATATAGGCTGCTGAATTTGCAGGTTCTGTTCTCAAGATTGTTATCATCCCAGAAATTCTACTCAAAATCTTCCCACTGAACAATGTTACTTAATTCTATACCTTTTGATTAATTATGACTGAAACAGTTTTGCAGGGACTGAGCTCTTCTGAGTGTTAGGGAAAAATTAAGGCAGTATTTGGTAATTAGTGCATTGAAACATGCTTATAAATTTTTAAAAAATTACCATTGTTTTCTTTCATTATAGCAAAATAGTAAACGTTTCAGTTTTGCTATAGGTAACTGGCCTTTTTAATCATCTGTTATGATCAAGATACTGTGACAATCACTTGTGAGCAGTAGGGAGGTAAACAGCATGGTTTCTGATCCTGTATGTCCAGAGTATACCAGACTTGCCCTGAACTGTTCAAATTCACTGGCAAAACGTAATCAATATCAGAGAAAGATAATGAGTGGGAGGCGAGACCAGAGGGGCAATGACTGGTGCTGCCTAAGCAACCTGTTCCCGCTTCATCTTGCCACTCTGAGCACTTCTGTGGCCTAAATAGCAGAAGTGTGCCTTAAGGTTAAGGTGAGCTGAAGACTGCCATCTTTCCTCTAAGAAACATAAAACATGGGTATTTGGAGAGGCAGCATAGCACACATATGACTGTATGCCCTGAAGTGTTGCTATATTTCTCCCTCCAGCAGACACACTGAAATTGTAACTTGAAGATTAAACTCATGCATTATTTCCATGAGGGTAAAACACATTTTGTGTTCCATGGTACACTTTTCCTTCTTAGCTCTCAAGGTGTTATTTATACTGTTAAAATGGAGCTGTTTATTCAGTTATTTTTATTTTTATTTTTATTTATTTTTATTTTTTGGTGGGACTGGGGTTCAAACTCACGACCTTGCACTTGCCAGGCAGGCACTTGTGCCACAGAGCTATCTCCCCAGCCCCTATTCAGTTATTTTTAATTTGGGAAAAATAAATCTTAATTAATGTATAGAATTACAGCACAATACTTGAAGGCTAGCCAAAAAAGCAGTGGAAAGTTTTATGTGCTTAAAAATACATTTGGGATCACTTTGCAAGCATCTTGGTATATGTAGGAGTGTGCTTCTGCATGAAGCTTACCAGTGATGACACAGGCGATTTCAGAGCTGTGAAAGTGGATGGAAACTCATGCTTCTAGTGATGAGTGGGGTGCGCGTCACCCTGGCTCTTCTCTGTAGTCACACAGCCAGTGTGCGACTCTTGAGGCGGAGGAAGAGTGGACTGTGTCTGCTCAGTAATGGGAATGATGAGCAGGCATTGACCGATTTTCTTTTTGATTTGCCTTTGCTGTCTTATTTATTTTTATTTGTACATGTTGGAGCATATACGGCTTATATTCCTTGTGTGGAGCTGGCACATATGCACAACACATCTTAACTTCTTTCTTCTTTTCTTACCCTTCTTTTGCCTCCTTCTATCTCTTTATCCCTTTCCGACTGAAGAAAAATTGCCTTTCTTTTCTTTTTTTTTGTTTTGTTTTGTAAATCTGTAGCTTGATTCAGTGAAAGCAATGCATTATAGTTGGCATTTACTTGACACAGAAAAGAGGTCATCAGATTATAGTCTGTGGGCCCAATCCAGCCTGGACAGAAGTTTTAAATAAAGCTTTATGTGCAGAACCACATTCATTCTTACATTGTCTACAGCTCTTTTGTGCTATTAGAGGTGAGCATACTAGAAAGCTTGACCTATAAATTTTGAAACATTTAGTATCTTTTTTTTTAATGGAAGAGCTTGCTACCTCCTGATGCACATGTGCAGAGGAATACGCTTAACATCAGTATACATGTACAGAATTTCATTTTGTGGCAAATATTTTAAGAAAACGTTCAGTGGACTCCAAATTCTCCATTCATGAAGAGTGAATAATACCAAAACAAGCCAAGTAGTCTCTAGGAGACATAAAGGCACTGAAGACATAGAGCAAGAAGAAGTAGCAGGAGATTAGTGAAGGACGTCCTCCGAAAGGCTCTCCTTTTATTTCTTCATGATGATTTCATTTTTTTTCAAAATGATCAATACACGGACTGAAAGGTATTTAAGAAACAAGATAAATATGCAAGAAGTCATTAGCTGGGTCTTGTGGCACAGGACTACAATCCAGCACTAGGGAGGCTGAAGCAGGAGGATCTTTGGGAGTTGGAGACCAGCATGGGCTACAAAGTGAACTCAAGGCCAGCCTGAACTGTATAATGAGGCCTTGTCTCATAAAAAAAAAAAAAAAAAAAAGGAAGAATTCAGTCAGAGGGCCTTGACCTTTTCACATGTTTATGACTCCCCCATTGCACAGGCCTGGCTCCCTCCTCCTGCTTGAGAAAAGCTATGGAGGCTATGGAGTGGTACATATCCCCACCACACCAGCTCCTCTTGGTGACATAATTTGATTATTACTGTTCTGTGTATCTGTGGTTTTATAAATCATACAAATAGTAGCATGTTATATATATTGTGTTGACCAGAATCTATGTTATATTATAAAGCCATAATACTTACTGAGTTTTTAGCAAATCATTTATGCTTTTATGGTCATTTGTATAAAATTGGCCATAACATCTGAGAATTTTTCTCTGCTGAATCACTTCCACTTCTTAGTGCTGTGAAGCTAGAGTGAGATGGTATGGGCACAGGTGGTTTGAGCATAAACTGTCATTCCAATGGAAACTGATGCTCTGGCATTTAATACTAGGTTAGACCCAGCTTAGCAAGAAGAGTCATCCTGAGCTAACCCACTTAAAATGCACTTTTGCAGAGATATCATCTTATGCAGCTTGAGCTATGATGGCTAAGCCAGGGGAGTCTTTAGGATAAGACATAACGATTAATTTGATCATTTTATTGTGTCTTAAATATTAAATAGGAATTGCTCCATGAAGTTTGTGGTAAAGATTTGTTTACATGAATATGTTTATATTTCAGTTTTCCAGAATTCTTTTTCAGATAGAGATGAAATAAGAATGAGGCCTTTATCACATATTTGTCATGCAATGTCTAATAAGTAATCAATATTATTGAATAAACAATTGAAAAATAAATGAATGAATGTGTACTTGCATGCAATTAGACAGTAGGAAAGTGTAGTATGGGGGGTGGGGAGAAATGAAGAAAGAGCCAGAGAAGAATGCTCAGTGTCAGAAAATTAAGCTTCTAAAAGCCTGAAAAAAATAAAAAGAGTTAATTAGGGAATGAAGTATCTGAGGAAGAATGCAAATTAATGTTTAGAAGTCACAGTAGTTGACCAAACATCAGGTACTACACATAAACCTTGTCTGCTAGAGTTTTTTCCTTAGTATATATCTCATTAAAATCTTTACTTCTCCACTGGGAAATATGAGAGATTTGTTTAAACGCAAGGCACTATGTTCTATCTTATCAATAAAGCTATAATAAATATGTTCATTGAATTTGGAGTTGAGACACCTAGTCAATGACAAGACTACATGTTGAGCATGAGTTCTTTGTCCTTTTCCAAAAGTAAAAGCTTAGTTTTCATAGCATTATGCCTGAACAGCTTCTATCACTTGAGAGACTTTATTTCTATGTTCTGAAGTTGGTGAACTATGCCACTGTTGAAAGCATTTTAAGGTTCTGTACATTATTATTTGCAATGCTCTGTGCTAATCTACATCATTTTATAGCTACAGCAACTAAAGAACATGAAGTGAGTCACTAAGAAAACTACAGTAAAATAGTAAGCTATATGTGCCCATAAAGTATAAACTGTATCTGAAATGGTGAGTCGGGTTTGTTGTTATGGACTTGGACTTGTATTGTCACCGCTCACTGGGGTGCCATTTAGTACAGTGGAACAAATTTTGCAAATGTCCCAAGAGATCTGAAAGAGTGAATGTGGTTCTTTATTTAAAACAAAAACATTGGGGGAACAGTTTAAGTTTGAAAAATATGGCAGGATGAATGGCTTCTTTCTTCCTGTGTATAACAGAACAATGGTGTTCAATATTAGAATTTCCCATTTCACCAGCTAGGGTAGGGAATAGTAATCTGCAACTTTTATATAGGGCTTCCCTTGCCAACAACTCTTTCACATGTAGCCATCTCCCAGTGGGTGATATGAAAACAGCTAGGAAGCAAGAAAATGAAGTGAGTAGTTGAGTGAACTGTAGAGGATTTTATCTAAACCTTTATATCTCTTCAAGTATTTAAAAAAATTGCACATGGTTTCTAGAGGGCAATGTCTAATGGTGGACAGATTTATTTACTCTTCCAAACCACACTAACAAAAGATAATTTCATTTTGTTAGAAATATTTTATTATAGCAGCTTTGAAACCAGAATTTACACTTCCTAGATATTTGAAATTACATTTTTTTAAAGGTTTGCAAGATTATAGTTGGTAAAATAGTACTTAAATTTTATATGTTCTATACTAAGTAAAGGTCCTAATTATGTGATATGTTTGTTAGGAGAAGCTGTAATAATATCATAATTTAGTAGTATTAATTAACATTTTTTGTGCCAATGTTACAATGATAATACCCATTTAAGCAAGGAAAACAGCATAATTAAAAAGCCTATACTGGGCTAGGCCTAGTGGTGCATGCCTGTCACTCCAGCACTCCAGAAGCTGGACTGGAGATGACCTCCAAATCATAAAATCTGTTTCCTGTCTCAGTAGACTTTTCCAGTTGTTCAGTTTCTGTCAGTCCAGTTCTCTGAATGAGTAAGGTGTCATCATATCTCATATGTTATGATATTGCCAACAAAATACTCTCCAGCCAGTATGCTCAAGAAGCTCGTTTTTGGAGAACGCAGCCTCCACTACTGCAAAGTTGCAGACTTTAGCACCAAGAGCATTGCATCCAGTGTGAGTCTGTGTGGCCTGCTTCCACCCCACTTCAGCCCTGCTTTGCCGAGGTAGGTCAGTGCCACTAAGGAAATATGGGCTGGAGGAGAGTCTTGGCTTTCCCTGCACTGGAATTAGTGTCCTTAGCTAATCTGATCCCATGAAGTGGTTCAACTATTCTGCTTATTTTTAAATAGGTAAACTCATATGAGCAAGGTAGACTACCCCTTTGGCCAAAAAAATAACTGGTACCAAGTTTGAGGTCAGGATGTGAGCTAAATATTAAATTTCTGTGAAGTGCTTGGCACTGCATCTTTGTAGCATTGGCTGTTCTTTTCAGTTGTAAATGTGCTCAGCTTATTGCTTCTTCACAAGGTCAGAGTGGCTGCATCTTGTATGTCAACAGGACAGGGTGTTCTGCTGACAATCACATTTGTCCAGACAAAATTCTTACTATTTGCTTATTAGCTCTGCTTATGCATTATTCATGCCAAATTAACTCTGTACCCCAATGAAACATTTGTCCTGCTTCCGCCCTATGTTACATTTTGCTATTCAAGACATGTTTACATAATTACCATTGTACCTTTGAAGAACTATATTGGACATTCATATTTATGGTGATGTTTGAGAATGAAGTGAGCTGTGTCCCTGAATCTGTAAGCCATTATTGAAGAAAAAAATATAGAACGCTCCAATTCTTCAGTTAGATGTGAGACATAGAGAGGCTTATTGTTTCCACAGTCAGGCAAGATTATTCATTGCTGGTGATGATCCTTAGAAATATACATGATGCATTCATTATTTTATTTCAGAAATTCAGTTGGTATTGTATATGAATGCATACTTGCATATGCTGTATATGCACGCAAGAAAACGTTACTCAAGTTAAAATCTCTGGTATTACGAATATGACTATTCAAAATATTGCGTTTTGAAGATGGAACCAATTCAGGGTTACACTGAAGAAATTAGAATGCAGGAATTTTTTGAGTGAGCAAGAACAAGGGTACTGAAGTATTCTGTGGCCTAGGAATGTCTGTATATGAAATAGAAAATACTGCCTCACATCTTCTCAGAAAGGAAAAAGAGAAAGGAATATCACTAGCTACAAACAGGTGAAATTGGCTACCTGTAGACAAAAGAGAAGCAAAGAGGCAGAAGTGTTACAGTGACACACCTTAAAGGGAAACTCAAGCCAATTCTACCACGGAATTCCTACAGAGAGAACTGAAAAACCTGAAGCCCAAGGCTGCATAGAAATGCAAAAGGGTATTTGACCCAGCTGGAGCAAAAAAGAAATGCAACTCAACCAATACATGACAGAGGAGGTGGATTTACTGTTTGAGATCACTGAATACCATTCTTAATAGCCTTAGCAGTTTGGTGGGAAAGTCATGCTTGGTATATGATGTATGTGGGACATGACATTTTTAGTTAAACTTCTTTAGTGAAAATATATGGTAAGAACTTTTGTCAGTCATTAATAATTATGTGAATTGTGTAATAATTGTGTGCTTACGATTTTAGACACTATTAATGTACAAAAAATTAACTATCTTCTCACTTAGACAAGCAACCTAACTAGCAAAGAAGTGAAATTGCTCATACTGTGAGTTATAAAATTTCATATTCAGTAATGCATCTCTGATTAAAGTCATTCCAGTTTTTATGACCTATTAGTGAATGCAAGGAATGTTTATATATATATATATATATATATATATATATATTTAAAACATAACATATATATATATATATATATATTTAAAACTTTTATGAGAAGCATGTGTTTAACAAAATAGAAATACCTGAATAAAGGAATTAGCTGTGTGAATTATCAAAAACTTTGTAGCAGTGTGCTCTGCAATTGTAGCAAATATAACATCAAGTTACAGGATGGAAGTAGTAGGCAGGGATATCACTCAGCGGCACAAGTACCAAAATAAAAAAAAAGAAAATTGTTAAAAAGAAAGTCCATTACACGTGAAGAAAGGGCAGCTTTTGCCATTCTGAGGATTGACTGCAACTGGATCTCCTTTTCGGTATTAAAATGGAGTCCAAATCTTTGTGATTATGAACCAGGATAAGTAAAGTATTGCACACCATAATTCACCACACTTGTGCACATACAAAACCAAAAGTTTTATTGAGCAACAAGTACCTTTTACCCTTACAAATTAATGCTCTATTTCTCATGTACATGACTTCCCTTACCAATTATAACCCATTCCATGCTTTTAAAAATTCAAAAAATGATTCTCTCAGTACATGTTAGTGTTTCAGTATCACAACCTAGAGTCAGAAATACACTTTTGTTCATCTGCTAAGAGGCGTGGAGTACTTCATGTTGCTTTTTCTGAATATTCTGTTAGCTAGGTGAAGGTCCTGTAATAGCAGGCACACAGGAGACATTTAGTTACATGTCTGTAGGATGAAGGAAAATGAAAGTAAGGGAAGGAGAAATGGATCAAAGTAGCTATGGATGTTAATATCTCAGAGTGGTAAGATGTAAAGATGCTGGATGTACCTGAGAGAAATATATATATATATATATCTGCAGTTGAATATGCAGCTGTGCTAGGAAAGGAAAATATTACTTAAAAACTTACTTCTCTAATTTTGTTTATAAGAGTGGACATCAGCAGAGTCATCTTATTTTCTTTCTTACCTCTAAATAAAATAACCACACAGGAGAAGGAGAATTTTGAAAGAAACTTTTATAGCTAGGGATGAGGTTCATTTATTACATAGGGGCTCTTTGATGTCCACATGTAGAAAGAGGAAATGGAAGTATACATATAGTCAGAGAAGAATGTACTACCAGCTTATCTAAGCCTCATAAGGCTTAAAGTATTGTCAGGAAGAAAAACATCCTCAGATATGCACACTGTAGTAGAAATTTTTTTTTTTTTATTAAGAAATCTACCTTTGTTTTTCTTTTCAAAATTGGATACTTTATAAGAAATATCATTATTAATTGATAAATATGTCCCAAAAGTTTTTCTAAGTATAGTCTAAATTCTTTATTTATAATTTATTGTATTAAATATTCAGAAATACATTCTGGAGAACTCTTCAGCCTGCTTAACAGTCCCAGTAACATTAGGAGTTGAAGGAAATAGGTCATAAACCTGTAAGTTTTGAAGTTAATAGAAAAATTCCTCATGAGGCCTAGAATGAGTAGTTTGTTATTCAGAAGTATCTGTGGGGCTGCTTTCATCTGGCAGCCCTGCACACAGTAAACAAATATACAGAAATACATTAGACATTAACTTGTTTTCCGTAGAACCCCCAAGTCACCAAGACAGTTGATGATAAATATTCATGTTTCCCTACTGGCTCTCTTGTCACTTCAGAAGCAACCACCTCACACCAGGAAGAGGAAAACTATAAATGTCTGATAGTGGTAGACAAACAGATTCAGTTATCCCTTTGTCTAGGATTAAATAGGTTTACCATAACTTTCACAGCAAACTCCAAACTTTGTGTTTAAAAATTTATGTATATTGCAAATACAGAATATTATAAGTGATTAACTCATCCTCATCATAATCCTACCTTTGGGAATCTTAAGAAAAAGCAATCAGTGAATTACATTTGCCAATGGAAACAACAGTGTATTAAGAAATGTGTGAGTGCATACATAGCTATCTGTGTACCCACCTCACTCAGAATTGACTGGTATTTAATTAAAAGTGATATCATAATATTTAAATATTTAAGGACATCCCCAGGCCTAGGCTCTATAGGTTCAAAATTATAACTTTAGTGTAAATTCAATAGGTAGGAATTCATATTTTCTTTCAAGGTCTAACACACCGTTTCTTCATCAAGTGGTATAGCTTTATGACAAGCCCATTTTTATTCATTTTTTTATTTTGCCTAGAAAAAAATGTTAAAAGCAATTATACAGAGTATTAAAATGAAGTAGTAAGAGAGTAATAATGCTAATGCCTTATGTATGGTTATCTCTAAAAGAGTCACTCAGATTAAAAACCTAGGCATGAAAAATTGATCAAGCAGTAGAAGCACCCTTCTCTTCAATGACCTAATAGAAATTACTAGTGTTAACTATAGTGACTATCACATATATGTACATGTCCTTTCCTGTCCTTCCTTTAGATTTTTCCTATCTAGTTTCTCTTTCTTTTTTTTTTACAGTTTTTTTTTCTAGTTTTCCAGTATCTGTTGTATGTTGTGGTTCTTATTTATTCTGTCAGTTTTTCACGTTAGGGAGATATATGACGTGTACAATTGTGAGTTTCATTTATTTCACTTATGAGTATGGCATTGCACTGAGTCCCTCTATAAAATTCTCAAGGTTATTCTTCTTTATAGCTGAGTAGTACTCCATTGTATAAAAATGCCATACCTTTTCTTACTCAGTCCTTAGGTGATGGACATTTGGATTTTTTTCCAAGATATGGCTATGACAAATTGTGCTGTATAAACATAATTGCACTTGTGTCACTGTGGTGTGATGTTCTTAATCTTCAGGAAAAGAATTTGACTCTTCAGCAGGGTCAAATGGGACCTCTAATCCTACTTGTTTGAAGAATCTCCACACTGATTTCTACAATGAGTTGAGCGTTCTGGAAACCAGAAATGGCGGAGAAGGGTTCCTGTTACCCCACAGCCTCTCAGCATTTGTTATTGGTTGAATTCTTCCATTTTTTCTTCAGTGACTTGGGATCTCAGTGTTGTTTTACTTTACATCTCTCAAATGACCAACTATGTGTTGAACACTTTTTCATGTATTTATTTGCTGTTTATTCTCAGATGTTCATTTTTGGATTGGTTCTTTGAATTTTGGTCATCTGATTGTTTTTCCATTCTTTATATGTTCTAGACAGAATTCCTTTGTCTGAAGCACAAATCTATAATCATTTTTCCCACTCTGTAGGTTGTGTTTTCATTCATTTGATCATTTCTTTTGATGTCCAAAGCTTTTTAATAAAATGAAATCTCAGTTGTATCTTTGTAAGGTATTTCCTTGAAGTTTTGGTTTTGTTCATAAATTTTCTGCCTAGACCTGTGACTCTAGCATTTCTACCTCCTTTCTCTGCCAGGCGATTTAGTCTTTCTGTTTTAATATTTGGATGTTGGATCTATTTTGACATCAGTTTAGTGGATAGTAAGAGACATAGGTACAATTGTAGCCTTTTACATGTGGACAGCCAGTTTTTCCAGCACCATTTGTTAGAGAGGCTCTTTTTCTTCCAGTGAACATATTTGACCCCTTCATGAAAGACAAAGTAGTTTAGAAGTGCAGTAATTATAAGCAGTATGCTTCTGACAACTAATGTGCATTTCTGCTGTTTTATGCAAAGAAGGATTTGATGCTTTAATTTGTTTCATCTCCCGTTTTCAGTTGTTTGTACTTCTTCTCTTAATTTCTTACATATTTCTTCCTTTTATTCTTCTTCCAATTTTGTACAGTGTTTAAAAAAAAAAAAAAACAATGTATTTGAGTGTTTTTATAGTTGTTCCTGCATCTTCTAATTTGTGTCAGTCATCCTTAGGTTTGTTTATCTGCCAGTACCATTGTGATTTTTATCACAGTAGCTCTATTTAGTAGTATATAATTTCAAGTCATAGTAATATAACTTCAAGCTAAGGATTTCAGTGTTTTCTGCCTTTCAAAGCTCTGTTGCCTGGGATTGCCTTTGGTATTCTAGGTATTTTCAGCTTTCAAATGAATTTTTTAGAATGTTTTCTTTAGAACTGTGAGGTACAGTAATGGCATTGTGATCTGGATTGTATTAAATCTGCATAATAATTTTGGGAGTATGGGTATTTGCATTATGTTGGTCCTTCCTATACATTAATAGTGAGACCTTTCCATTTTCTGATATCCTGTTTGATTTCCTTTTTTAGTACTGTAATTTTCAATCTTTAGGTCTTTATTTTTTCAATTCTTTTATTGTTTAAATTTAACAATGGTTATATTACATATTTTCATCATGGGATCAGTTTAGATTAATACATATAGGTATATAAGATTGATCAAACAACTAAACATTAACCTTTATAAATCCACATTACTTTTTTTTTTTCTTTTCCCCCTTTTTTTCTTTGAAA
>PVJA010001726.1:0-119974 GCA_004027025.1 Myocastor coypus | reverse complement strand
AAAAAAAAAATAATGTGGATTTAGAAAGGTTAATGTTTAATTGTTTGATCAATCTTATATACCTATATGTATTAATCTAAACTGATCTGATGATGAAAATATGTAATATAACCATTGTTAAATTTAAGCAATAAAAAATTGAAAAAAAATTTTTTTTTTCATAAGAATCATATATTAGGCTTATCAGACTTGGAAACACTTAGAAATCTATTACTCTAATCCCTTTGGGACGTGTGGTTCAGCGGAGGAACCTGCAGAATACTAGATGGGCTGAAATGGATCACTGGTCATGCTCTGCTCTCCTCTCCTGTGGCCCTTGTTACGCATTTCTGTCATTGCGTAAGATATCACTGCATGACAGATGTCAACGGAAGGAGGCTCTTAGCCACATTTCCACCATAGGGCTGGGGAGATAGCTCTGTGGCGTGAGCACCTGCCTGGCAAGCACAGTGTCTCGAGTTATACTTGTGGCACTACACACACAAAGAAAAATAGAATAAATTAAAAACATAAAATAAAATAAAACATTTCTAGCACTTGGGACCCTGATCGGGTGGAGTATCTCTGTCAAGTGGTCGGCTCTGCGGGGTGCCTGAAGCCAGGAGGAATGCTCAAAGGAAGGGACCGGCGGCATCTGAGGGTATCGTGTGGGAAGGAGGTATTTCTTGTCACATTTCTGCTGCACATTCCATTACAGTACTTGGTCTTGGTGTGCATCCATCTTTGGCTGTGTACAAAACAGTACGACTGTGGCCACACCCTGCCACCTCACAAAAAAAAAAAAAAGAGAAAAGAAAAAAGAAACAGCATCTTTGCCATCTTTGCATCTATAGGTGCAAATGTAGAAATTTTCTACAGTCTGCAGATCATGGCTAACATTGTTCATAATGAAATGAGAATTGTTTATTTTTATAAAGAAAGAGGACTTTCATACAATGCATTATTCTTTTTATACTTTACAAATACTTATACTTTAGAATATCATTGCTTGCTGACCTAAAATATAACTCATTTCTGATTTTTAACACATGTATGAAGATTTGCACAGTTATAATTTATGAGTGTACTGAATGCTTGTAAAGTTCAGGACCCCAACAGGTAGCAACACTCTTATTGCTTGCTTAGCTTTGGAACACATTGAAAAAGCAGACACAGGAAGAGAACAGCCTTATTAACGATGAAGTGGAAATAGAGCAAAAGGTTGGCTTTTTCTCTAATCAGACTCACTAATATTCTCCCTGGTTAGAGAGAGCCACATTTGTATAGGTTAAGATAATCAGTACTGCCGGGGATGTGGCTCAGGGGCAAAACCCTACCTGGCAAGCAAGAGGCTGTAAGTTTAACTCCAAGTACCGAAAAGTAACAGTAATCATCCCTGTTAGTGGTATTAACCTATGACCTGAAGTAATCTGACTCACTTGTTCACAAATGTAACTTGAGGGTTTTTTAAAAAATAGTAGTCCCAGGTCAGGTCCTGCCCTGAGAAATTTTCAGGTAATTGGTCACTGTGTTTGGAGCATGAGGATTCTTGATTCTGAGACTGAGGAAAACTGCAGACCCACTAATCAATAGCTGGGCTAACTTCTAGGCCTCAGTTCATCTTATAAAACACACATTGTTTTTTCTGAAAATGAATTGTATATTTAAATATATGTTTGAATGCCTTGCTATTTTCCTGTCCTTAATAAATGTGAATCTAGGTGTGAAGACAAATCTGTAAGCCAAGCACTTGGGAAGCTGAGGTGGTGAGTTTGAGGCCAGCCTGGGTGGCATAGCAAGATCCTATCTCAAAACAAAGAAAAAGAAAAATAAACAAATAAATAAATGCATAAGAAACTTTGCCACTGTTAAAAAAATAAATGAATAAGCAAAAAAAAAAAAAAAATCCCCCATATAACAAAATAAGAAAATCATCTTGCCTAATGCTCCACTAGGTAGGTTGTTCACAATTAAGCAACTTCTAAAATTCCCCACTCAACCCCTGGACTTCAAATTTGCAGAGTGAAGAAAACAAACTAGTCCCCTGAATGGTTGTCACATGTCATGTAACTGATTAATCAAATATTAGCTGCTGTAATTACTGCATTTTTATTAAATAACAATACTGACTAAAAGGCAGTGGTACTTAGAGAAGAGACCATTGTGTTTTGTGTAGAAGCTGTAAGGAAGATTTTCAGAATGTGTAAGACCAACGATGAGCTTTGTGGTAAAGCGAAAAGTAGCTCTGTGTCAGGGACTGCTGCCTTCCAGGTATTCAACTGACTGATTCATCGTTTGCTAGTTTTCATGATCATACTTTGCACAAGAAACTGAGGCCTAGAAAGTTCTTGTGACTTGCTTAGAAGTTTTGTGCATTGTGTGGCTAAGCCAGTCCAAAGTGATTTTCAAACTATTTTTCTGGGTCATCTCAGGTATCCTAGAGCAACAAAGGAGCCCGGGAATTAAAAAGCCTAGAGTCTGACTTTACTTTGTCTTTGAAAATAGTAGATATGTTTTGTTTTGTGGCTTCGGATTTAGTGGCAGACACATTTTCACAGATAAATGGCTTCTGAGATATGAAAAATTGTGAAAATCCTTGAACTGTATTATCCTGTTTAGATATATCCAGATAGAAAAATAATAATCTCAAATAGCTTCAGTTCTCTTTACAAACAATGGGATTAGTAATCAACAGATTCATCTTTTTTCCTGATGCTATTACTATTTGCTGTGGGTAATGAGTTTTGTGTGTTTCCTGCCCTTTCTTGATGGAACCTGAGTTATTCTAAAAGGAAATTTTCCAGCCTCCATGCCCCTGGCTCATACAAGGCTCCTGCACACCGCTTGACACGCTCCCACCCACGCCGCTGCGACTCTACGGAAGCATATGTGGGTCTTGCCCAGTATCTGGTGAGCAGTTGTTCCTCGACCCTGCATTTTCCTGTCAGACAAAGGCAGCTGGCAGGAGAAAGAACTTTCTCCCTAACCAAAGTGCCTTCCTCAGCACTCAGCTGTAATGGCCACCCTCTCCCATACTCGGGTAGCACTTTCCTGAGAATGTTTAGGCCATTACACCAGGCTGCCACCAGAGAAACCGAATGGGAGCTCATTAGCTTTGTGAGTCCCCATATGTCCAGAGAGAGTTTATGTGTAATCCCAACAATTTCCTTTTGTTTCTTCTTTGCATTGCACTCTCTTTGGCAGAGGTTGATTACACTGGAATCATTAAGTCTCCCAGAACTGGAAATACCCCTGTGGGGAATCATCCCAGGCTGAGCTACTGGGAGGAGGGGCAAAATAGTGCCTCTCTGTCTCCAATGACTCTGCTTCCAATTAATGGGAGTTGCAAGGCTGTTTTTAGAGATTCTTCCTCCTTTACTCCACATCAGATCCTGAGCAGAAATGGGCTACTTAATGCCGTGTTCAGGAAGGTTAATTTCCTATTTTTATTTTCCACCTTTCTACTACGTTAAGGCTTGGTCCATGCTCTGTGGATTACCAAGAGGAAGTCTAACGGTACGGTATTGTTGGTGCTGAGAAAACTATATCCCAGAGTGCCACAGAAACAGCCTTAGAAGTGGTGTCTCTCTAACCTGCTTTCTTGCCTCTTACCAAACCCTGAAACTGAAAGTGACTTTCTTTCAACTTTATGTGTAAAAAATGGTGGTTGAAAATTTCCCAGACCTTGGGCTGGCCAGATAGCTCAGCGGATTAAAGTGTTTGCGTAGGTGGATGCAGGGACCAGAGCCCAATTCCCAGCCTGTCTTGTGGCCCTGACATCCTGGGGGCATGCTGAGATAGCAGTTGAGACTGGGCATGGTTGTACCGGCCTATAATCCCAGCGCTCGAAACAAGAGAATCGCTAGGAATC
This sequence comes from Myocastor coypus, assembly GCA_004027025.1. Classification (NCBI taxonomy): domain Eukaryota; kingdom Metazoa; phylum Chordata; class Mammalia; order Rodentia; family Myocastoridae; genus Myocastor; species Myocastor coypus. Next base: position 116,124 of record PVJA010001726.1, on the reverse strand, counting down.
TGATCTACTTCCTGAGATTCTGTTGACCCTGTACTAAATAATAATAATTTTTAAAAAGCTGTAATTGAGGGGCTAAGATCTGAACCAGACAGTGCTGGGTTGACCCACTTACTCTGCTATTATTGCACCGTACTGTTTTTCTCTAGTCATGTTCTGCAATAGCTCTCCTTGTTACCTTCAATCTCAAAACAAGCAGTCCATCATGGTTTTTCATACTTCAGTTTAAGGTTCTATAATATCATACAATAATTATCAATATTTTTTTCTGTTATTCATCTAAGCACCAAAGATAGTTTTTACTCGGTCTTAGATTTTATTTAACAAGGGTTGAGTGTTTAAATTATAATTCAAATCCCTTACTTTAAGAGCTATGACAAGTGCCTGGCATATTACAATTTGTTCTTAATAAATGGATAGCTCCCTTTGCTTCCTTGTGGAGCTTCAGATATCATTATCATATCATTTGAATTGAATTATTACTATGCAACACTGCATACACCCAAATGGTAGTAGAATTCATTAAAGGGTTGTATGGGTCAGAAATAGAGGATCTAGGTATTCCGGAAATAAGTTCAAGACAAGAAGATCCTTGGGCTCTGGCTAGGACACCCGTCATTGACCATCTTTGCAGTGTGATATGCCATGGTCCTCAAGCAATGAGGAGAGCTGTATTTTAGTCCTCAAAGGTCTTATATTCAGCAGGTGAAATGTGTACAGTTCAGAAATATTTGCTGTGTTGAGTTCGTGTTTGGGTGCCTACAGAGGCCTAACTGATTAAATATTAGTAGCAACAGAAAACTTTCCTAGGGAAAATGAATCTAGGCTAACTATGTGAATGATAACAGCCAGGCAGGCAGCCTACACAGGGTGGTGACTGGTAAGAGCTCAAGTGGAAAAAAGGGAAAACAAGTAGGTAGCATTTTTGAGCATTTTTTCCATGCTCAAAGTAAATGTGATTTTCTGCAAAATGAAGTGTGGAATGTAAATTTAAAATATCCCAAAGCAAAGAAAACAATAAGCCCTAGCAAAGTGCAGATATTCTGTAACTCCTACTGTTACTTTGTTATGATAATAGCTCATAAACTGGTTCTTGGATGATATATATTTTTGTTATAGCTGATATTAGAATGGAAGGGTTTATTCTAGCTAGCTGTTGCTGCATAGTAAACTACTACTCTAAATATTGTAGTGCAATACAGCAACCACTGCATAATGGCCTGGACTGAGTAAGTCAAGTATACTCATGCAAAGAAATTAGGTGGATTCTGGGCTAAAATGCAGTGGTATTATGAAGGCAAGTAGCCATATTTGACTTCCATTCTTAGCTTCAAGTTATATCTTCTAGAAGTCTCTCCTGTATGAGCAAGTTAGCAGCTATTTCATGGGAATTTTAATGTTCAAACAAACAATGGGTTTGCTATGCAAATCCTGAAACACAATGTGTCATAACACCTTAAAATAGCTCAATAGCTGCTCACATTATTATGATGATTTTTAAATCTTACCTGATGAAGGTAAGATTAGCTGGCTTTTGCCCTGTGAAGCTAGGCTATATCATCTGATAACCCTAAAGTATCTGAAGTTAGGACCACACATGACTTTTTATTTATTTTATTGTCTTTTTTGAGACAGGGTCTCACTATGCAGTTCAGGCTAGCCTGAAGCTCACTTTTGTAGTCCAGGCTGGTCTCGAACTTGCACTGATCCTCCTGCCTCAGCCTGCCAAGTGTTGGGATTACAGGCATACGCCACCACACCCAGCTCCACACATGACTGTTTATATTGTTGTTTTTGAAAGCCTGTGACCTGTGTAAGGAATTGTCCAAGACTTTGCTCATTTGCAAGAGTGATGGAGAGGTCGGGGTTTTTTGTTTTGTTTTGTTTTTTAATCTTACTATAAGGCTTGAGTTATTCAAAGCATGGTAAGACAAAGTGCTCTAAAAGTAATCAAGCAAGAAACTTGTGATATGTGAAATATTATGCCACGATTTGGGGAAGCTTAAATTATCTATAACAACATTCCTCATAGAAACTGTATATTTTAAATAAAACCACATGTGGACAGTCATAGCCACCAGGTCCAGGATGTTTACAGAAACTCAGGATTTAGCCACCCTATTCGCTAAGATTTTTCTTGAAAGAAAAATGTGCATGCTAGCAATCATTGCAGCTTAAGTGCTTCATGCAGTAGCTTGCACATGATAGGTGGTTTATTGCCATTTATTTCATAAAAAAACTTCAATCAAACTCTATCAAATCACTGCCATATAAAGACATCTGTGAAAGAGTCAATATGTTCTTTAGCAATTTTTTTAAATGATGATGAAAGAGAATATACTTTGACTCTCCCAAATAGTTGTGAACAAGGGCATTCAAATACTATGCTAGTAGGCTGGGCCATGAAAAGTATTCATGAGCCAAAGACTTTTCCAGTACTCTTATGCTTACAGGTGAAAACATTTTTTCCTATACTGGCGGCAGGGAATAAAGTAGCAAGCCCTACTCTTGTAGAATAAAGTAACATGGTTTCCATCTAAACAGTTGATTCTTCGATTTGCTTTGTGCTCTTGCTGCATTTGGAAAGGTTGATTGTATAATTAAGAACACCGAGCCTGTTTCTGGATATCTTGTCTTCAGTGACTCATTGTTTGACCTGAGCTCTTATTTTCCTTTGGACATCAGCTTCCTTATCACTGAACATAACTTATAGCTAGAAGACACAGAAAACTCCGTCCAAAAAGAAAACATAAGGACACTGTCAAAATTAGACATACTAATCCTTCTCCCTGTGCCCCACTATTCTGCCTCCTTGACCAGAAGTCAATTCTGTCTGCAAGATGAATTGAACTCTCTCAGACAATTAGGATATATATATATATATATATATATATATATATATATATGTATATATATCACCTGCATATTCGATGCTTAGCAGTTAGCAGCTGGGAGAATTTGGCACCAATGCCATTTTTTTTTATTTGCTAATATCATTTGGCTTTCTACTCAAATGAAATTTAAAATGAAACAGTTTGGCAATCCACATTAGCACCATCTAGCAATTCCCCCATGTTGGTTCTATTGCAGTTTGATAATTTACAGATTCATTGGACTGAGGGACTTGGCAAGCTTATTAAATTCAATGGCTCCATAACCTGGCTGTATATCAACATTTAATGGGGACCTTTACAAAACACAGATTCCTGGGCACAAACCCCTCTGATTATTAGGTCACTATATGCACAAGTAGGACATACAAAATTTAATCTTCACAAAAACTGCCTAATGGTTCTGTTGCTCAGAAAGAACTGGAAATAATTGCTTTAATTTTCATCTCCTCTTCAGTTGAAACGCCAAGAACTTTTTTTGTTTGGATGTTCATTCATTCATTCATTCATTCATTCATTCATTCATCTTAGTAAAGAATATCCTGCTAGCAAGCTCTTTGGTTTCCCACTGGTATCTCTCTACACTGTCTTGGATGAGTGGGCAGGGCATGCTACGATCAATTTTAGAGCCAGGAGGCTTGAAATGAGTCTTTAGAACCACTGAGCCTCTAGGAACTCACCATCAGCAAAATTTCCTCTTCAGTAAACCCACACAACGAGGTCGTTCTCCTGCCCTCCTCACCCCATTTTATCTGCTTCGAAATGTGCTGATTGTCATCAGACTTTGGTGAAACCCCGAAACAAGAATTTTATCAAATTTTGTTGATATCCACGTCTCGTAAAACTATCACTCTTTTTCATCTCACATATTATGGGAGCAAGGCAGAGATCCAAGGTCACTAAATCTGCCTGTTCAGAAGTCATCACCTATTTCTCATGTAACCACGAACAGGCGGATTCCTTTCCAGGTGTCCTTGCCCTGCGCAGCCATGTTCCAGTTTGGTATTCTGACCACATTGCATCCCGTTACCTAATTTCTGGTTTCAAAGCTTTGTTCTGATTGAGAACATGAGACTTTCTGCCTCTAGGCATTGGCTTTCTCTTTGTAGATTTGACTTTAATATTTTTCTAATATTTTTAAAGTCAGCCTTCAGTTTCGCTTCTTTGTTACTGCTCTTCTCATCCCTTACATTCGAGCACCCAGTAGTTGATCACTCAGTGAATTTCCTTTAAAGCTGTATTTGAACTTGTTAAGTCTCATTTACTAATATCTCTGCTGCACCAAATTACTTATTAAAATATGTGATTGCTGATTTTAAAGATTTTTGCACCTTGTAACTATTGTAGCATCTCAACACAAATCAGGTGAACACTGTTGAAAGAGTAACCAAGTATTGTAGGTTTCTCAGAAATTCAGGCTCTGCTTAAAAGTGAGGTAGATTCTTGTCCAATTTTCGTCTTAAGAAAGGATGGATAGAAGGAGAAAAGTCAGTGGATCTCTTGTGTTAAGGAAGTAGAGGACAATGGATGACGAGGATGGGAAAGGGAAATAGAAGAAAGGTAAACCGCTCATCAGAACCTAATGACCTCAGTTGATATAAACACTTCAATCCATAATATGGGATACAAATAATAATATCAACAAGAATGGAAATGGGATAGGAGAGTCAGAGGTGGATGAAGAGAGGAAGAAAGGAAAAGCGATCTACAAAAAAGAAATAAGCTGATATAGGCCCTTGTAACTGCTCCCCAAGATGACTGTTAACTATGAACTTAAAACATGGAAGTAAAATAAAAACAAATAAATAAAGTAAGAAGTGCTACTGTTGCGTTACACCAGGGTGGCTTTACATATTATGCACAAGGACTTATACAATTTTATAGTAATCTTACCAACTAACCTGACTCTTTCTTCCTGTAATATAATGACATCTATATCTATATGTATCTATATCTATATCATCTATCTATATCTATATCAATATCTATATCTTTAGCTATAGCTATATCTATATCTATATCTATATCTATATCTATAGCTATAGCTATAGCTATCTATATCTATCTATTGCCTCAGAAAAGAAACCCAGTGTCAAATATACAATGTGTTCTCAAGAACTTAGTCCAACTAAATAATACTTTTGCCTCTCTACAGCAATTGGACAAACCACAGAATAAAAATATACTATCGTTTCATTATTTGTACACAGCTACCATGTATTGCTATTAGCTACCAAGCTGAGCAACATTTAGAAAGTTTTTAACCTTTTCATATTGAAGTTTATATGATTCTAAACATGAAGAATGACATTATGGGAAAAAACATCAATGTGGAGAACTGGGGCTTGGGGTAATTATTTCATTCTCTTCTATGGTCTCGGAAATGTCACATCACATATCCGAGCCTAAATTTTCTCAATAAAGTAGAGATGAAACCTAACCCATGGAGTTATTGTGACATTCAATACCCAAATAAAATACTGCACGTAGATATATTTCACAAATACTAAAATTATAATGTCAAGCTTGAAGGAATATTATAAGAATGGCAGCTGCTATTTATTCTTTGAAAAGAACTTTCTGGATACTTAACCTATACAGCCTTTGGGTGTGGTGGCGTGAACTTGTAATCCCAGAGCTTGGGGAGCTGAGAACAAGAGAATCACTATGAGTCAGATCTACATAGTGAGGCCCTGTAACTCCTGTGGACCCTGTACCAAAAACATTTAAAAATTATGAAGAAAAATAAAACATATACAATCTTTATGTTCAGTGGAAGGGACAGTGGGAAACACAGGGACGATTCCTGTTTTCACACAGCTATTAATCTGAATAAGTTAAAAGCATTACCTACTCATCGGCAAATAGATCAGCAAATTTTATGTGAAGAAAAATGGTGAAATAGTGTGTAAGCTCACCAAAGGTACATTATATTAATTTAGTTATCAATAAATAATAGCATAAATAGGAAGATGATGCTGTCATTGGATCATCTATTAGGACAATATTTATCTGTGGAGTTTCTTATTATTTAAACAAATGAAAAGAAGGGATAGATAAAAGGAAAAAAATAATTGGATACCTCAGAACTATTTCCATGTCCAAGTTAATACAGTTCTTGGAGGAATAGAAAACAAATTCAATACTCTGATTTCTCTTCAGATCATATAAATCCTATTCCTTTTGCTAAAGAAAACAAAGGTATTTCCTTAGAGAAGATATAGATTTAAATATCCATTTCTATCTTTTACTAAATTTGGATTTTTACTCTTCTTAATTTCTACTCATCTTCTTTCCTGAGCAGTGCTCATGTTCTAAAGAATTTCATATTTGTTTGCATATTTATGCATCATAGCAGTATTCTCAGTTGTCTCATAAGTCATGAGTCTTCCTGTATTTCATAACTCTGTTTATAATATTTTATTTTTCCAATTTGATACCTGCTCTTGAGATCTGAGAGAACTTGTTTTCAATATGTAACAGTACAACATACATAGATCACAAACATTATTAGGAATCTAACACGTGATACTGCACAAAAAGAAAAATGCCTACACATAGTCAAAGAACAAGCAATAAGTGGAGAAATTATTCCAAGGCATAACAGAGCAAGGCAAACTTCATTAATATGCAGAGAACTCTCAAAATCAATAAGAGGAAGACAAATGATATGTCTAATAGAAAAAAAAATACAAACACAGGAGCAGGCAGCCCACCAAAAGAAAATGTCAAATAAACATGAAAAAGAGCTCAATCTCACAAGTAATTAAGGAAATGAAAATTAAAGTTTAATGAGATCTTATTTGTTACTTATTAAAATGATATAGCTGAGAATTTGAAATTTCTGTATTGATAGTAATTGAGAAAATGAGATCTTGCATAATGGTTTAGGAGATTGAAAATTCATCAATACATAATCAGATACAAATCAGTTTTACTTTATCAAAATTTCATGACTACATATTTTTCATGAAATAATTTTCATTTCATACATTAGACAGTACACATACATTCATGTTTACTTGAAAAGATGAAAATATGTAATATAACCACTGTTAAATTTAAACAATAAAAATATTAAATTAACAAAAAAAATTGGCAGGTACTGTGCCTGACACATCATCACAGGGATCCATTTCACATTTGTTTAATTAATAAATATAATTCCTGTCTCTAAAAAAAAAAAAAAAAGAAAAGATGACTTGTATTTGTGCATGTGATTTTACAAAATAGAAAAGAACAATTATAAATCATGCTTATGAATAGAAGTTTGACTAAGCAAACTTCCTATATTAGTGTTCTTTGAATTATTTGCACAGGTGCCTGGAAAATAGCTTAGCTGTTGTTAAGTATATAATCAGTTAATAACAAGACAGGAAATAATGTATATGGAGAGCAGAATAACATTTTGAAAATCAATAGATGCTTTGACTAATAGTGTGGTCAGCACCCACAGGCACATTGGCTTCCTAAGACAGCCACTGCAGCTCTGGGCCTTCCAAGTCAGAGCTGGCACTTTCAGAGACACTGCAGTGTGGACCCCAAGGACCTAAGGGGAAGCCTGGAGGAGGAACCCGAGAAGACCATGCCCAGGCCGTTCTTCTCCAGTTGCTCCGACTTACAGTTTTCCCTGTCTGAGAGGCTGTAGAAACATTGGCATGCTAGCGCTGTGTTCAATTTAACCTCCATAGGGAAACTTGGAAGAGTCAAGGCTTGAGTCTGAATCATCCCATCTCTGAAAGCACAGATGGCCACAAATAAGCACCCAAAGCAGACAATTCCACAACATCTTAGTAGAATATGTGTAGCAAGTGGCCCCGTGTTACTAGACGATGTATATTTATTTATGAAAAAGATAAAAACAAATAATAAGAACAAAGACAATAACGAAGCAACATAAACACTAAAAATGACACAAAATTTCAAAAACCAGAACAAAAAAATAACAGTGCCTGCTATACATTATTATCATCAAATTTGTTACACAGATTACCAGATATAAGCATGCAAGCTATTTAATTTCACAAATATATGGGTAGCTCCAACCCTTTTGTAAAGAGTAACAAATTCTAGCCGGGAGTGGTGGCTCACGCTTGTAATCCCAGCACTCGGGAGGCTGAGGCAGGAGAAGTGGTGCAAGTTCAAGACCAGCCTGGGCTACAAAATTGAGCTCAAGGCCAGCCTCAACTGCATAGCGAGACCCTGTCTCAAAAAGACAAAAAAAAAAAAAAAAAAAAAAAAAAAAAAAAAAAAAAAAAAAAGTAACAAATTCTTATTAATTTATTTGATTTATTAAATCAATTGGGGACTGGATTGGGAATGGGGATATAGCTTAGTGGCTTAAGTACCTGCCTGGCTAGGAAAAGTTCCTGAGTTTAGTCCCTGGTACAGTTAAAAAAAAAAAAAAGCAAATAGATCTATTATGGGCGTTCCTTCCTATTGCTGTGCATTATATATCATATCTATTATTAGATTTGTTTTGATTACATGCATTTATTGCTTTAGTAACAATAACAAAAACAATTTAATGACTTGGTCTCCACCAGGTTGCCTTTTACAGAATAAAAAAGAGTAAACTCATTTTCTCTCAGTTACTGCAAAGATCTTTTCCAAGTCTGTCTGCAGCTGACAACTAGATATGAAGTCTGAATATGAATATCATCAAATAATTTTCTACCACTGTCGAGTATATTGGCCAGTGAAAGAAAACACTCCCCAACACCTCTTATCATTAATAAACTATCTACAAAGTCATACTCCCATGTCACTATTGAGCAAGAAGGCCAATTCCCTTCTCCTCAGGGATGACAGCTATGTCTCTCAGCGCCACTAAAAAATGCCTCATAAACTGGTAATTCCAGTAACAGGTGTTTATGCAAAGCAACATCATGGAAGTACATGAAAACTTTTTTTCCAGAATGTGTGTTAGAATGTTATTTTAATCACAAAGACATCATTAATATTATGTCACATGCATTAGGGAATAGGTTAAAGATAGAAAGATTCTAGGCACCAAAAAAACTGTAGTCATTAGGACAGTAAAGTAGATGACATGACATAAGATGTTTAAGTCATATCCTTAAGTAGAGTTCACAGAGGCACAAGACTTTATGTAAAAATGTTTCTATTGTTGTAAATAAAAACTAGTGGTCAAAGATGTAGGAGAAGAAGCTCTACATCATCAGTGGCAATTATTTCTGCATGAGACAATGATATATTTTTCGTTTTCTCAATGGGCACATTTTCTCAAATTTCTGGAACAAACACATTATCCTTGAACTAGCTGGAATCAAGCATCTTTTAGTATAAAAATGTAGAAGAAAATACCACCAATATCAAGACCAAACTGTGGAGCCATAAATTCCAGAAGGTCTCCTCATGTGATCCTATTATTACCTCTGCTCTCCCTGGGTCCACCTGCCTCATACATGGAGACCCTTTTGTTACGTGCATGAGTTCTGCTCACGTGCACTGGACCTATTACAAATATTATATTTTATCCCACTAGAACACATCTAGATGTCCAAAAATGTTTTGAGAAATGTGGGTGTGCATCAATTTTTCGTTGATCTGAATGTAAGAATGATTGGGTTTGCATTAAGAGTTTATAAAAGTCCTAGGGCTGGGGAGATGGCTCAGTAGAATAAGCACTTGAGTGGTAAGTGTAAGGTCCTGAGTTCAATCCCCAGTACCAGAAAAAAAGAAAAAAAAGTTTATAGAAGTTCTAATGGCAAAACCATACACACAAATTAAATACTAAGTGTTCCTATGAAAATATTATGTTGAAGAGTCACTGTTTCAGTCTATGGTGCCATTACCATAGACATTTGGGTAGGCAGTTGAATGAGGCCAGTTGCCAGACCAAGAGAGTGTGATCTAAGATTACACAGTGAAAATCAGAACCTGACAAGTCATGGTTCACTAAAGAACATGATTTGAGTGCTCCATCAATCCAACCCTATACGAGTCTGGAATTATTTAATAAGGATCCTGGGAGTCTAGCTCCTACTTTCATTCTTGTTTGTTGAAGGAGTAAAAATTGCAAGATAAGCCTTGGCAGTTTGGTGTCTCTCTAGGACTTGTTAAATTTCTCTCTCACTCTTCTCCTACCTCCTGAAATTTAAGCGCTGATATTTTATGTTCTTGCTTGTAAATGAAGCCTGTTATTATCATCGAGATAGTGTTTTTATGGCATAAATAATGAGTTCAAACTGGAGAAGCAGCGTTGGGTGGAATTACTGCCTGAGCTGAGATGGAAATAATCAATATGTGCTCACTTACAAATCTCATCTGCATGTCAACTCCATCCTGCTGGCTGTCTCCCCACAGATTCATTTCACAGGAGACCCAATAAAACATTCGGGTGGCATTGATCTGTTTTATTCATAGGTAGACATAGAAATGCATCATTTGAAATTAATAGAGGGGTTGTGTTTATAACCCAACCTAGAATGAGTGCCTGCAATGCAGACCATGAAGAGAAATCTTGTACAACAGAGAATGAGATGGCCCCAGGGGTCAAGGATCAGGGAACCATCTTTGAAACTCCCCATGAAGTCCTGCCTGTTATCACTCAGCATACCCTGTACTAAATATATATATATATATATATATATATATATATATATATATATATATATACCGATATATATAGATCTATCAATATATCTATATCTATATCTATATTTTGAAAAAGAACATACAGAGAATGGAACCAATCCTCAACATACTTGGGTATTGTGCAACCAAAATGCTACAATTACTTTTTCAAACAATTCCTTAAATCAGCCCAAGATGGTGATGTTAATTTTTCAGATTCATTTTCCACATTCTACCTGCATTTATTTTTCCTTTAACCCTAAACTAAATGAACACTGTGACATAATACTCTAGAATCTGGAAGGAAACTTAGAAATCATCTATTTCATTCTTATTCCTAGTTAATTTCTATACTCTATTTTACAATGTTCAACAAATCTGATTGTATATGACCAGATATGGGAAATTCACTGTTTGATAACATAGTCCCACATAGAAACACATTGCAATGCTTTGGTTAATATAAATTTCTACTAAAATTTACACCCTTGATGCTTCTAGAGAAGGAAGCTAACTTTCTTGTGGTCACCAAGAATGACTCCCAGTATTCCTGGTCTGACAGCATTTTAAGAATATAGGTATAGGGCCAGCCAGAGAGCTCAGTGGATTAAAGCATCTACTAAGGCAGTTGCAGGAACTTCGGTTCAATCCCAGGGGTGCTGTGCCAGCCCCACCCCAGAGGCACGCTGAGATGATTGGGATTTGGCATGATGGTGCATACCTGTAATCCCAGCACTTGGGAGGCGAAAACAAGAGGATCACTGCAAGTCTGATCTGTGCAGTGAGACCCTGTAGACCTGTACTAAATACATTTTTAAAAAGAAAAGAAATGGGCCCGGCGGGATGGCTCAGTGGTCTAAAACGCCTGCTTGGGGAAGCTTGGGCGGCTTTAGGGACCGCGGTTCAATCCCCGGCACCACATGCCGCGCCAGCCCTGCCCTCGGGGCGGGCTGAGCTGGCCATAAAAATGAGTGAATAAACAAACAAAGGTTCTGAAACAAGAATAAAAATAATAAATAAAATTAAAAAAAATAAAATAAAAAGAAAAGAATATACAGAGGATAGAACCAATCCTCAAAATGGCCTATAATAGATAATGTTAGAGCACACAACTTGTTTAGTTGTGCTGTTTAGTTATTGTTTCATGTTGTGCTGTTAGATGATACTTAATGGAACAATTTTGTCTCTTCTTGTCACAAACTCCTCAGATTTTTGCCTTGATAACACATGAGCTTCCTTTGACCTCAGTTCGAGTATCAAACTTTCCACGTTGTCTCAGGTTAGATTAAATCCCTCAGTCATATACTTGGTTCTGATCAGTGTACTGTTTCCTAGACCATACTGGATTTAAGTGTGCTTTAAATGTTGTGATGATTCTAAATTAATATGTGGTCATAATAAAAAATGGAAAGAGAACCATTGTCCCCTTCTAAACATGATGCTTGTAACAAGCTCAAAAACATCACAGAGAGAAAATTGGTCAAGCAATGGCTGTGACTCATCCAGACAGCTGACACTGACAACAGTTCTATAAAGTGCTGTACATGATTTCAAGGTAAATCCTGAGGGAATTTGACTGACCTTGAGAAATGGAAACGTTATATGTTTTCTTATACATGTCTTGCTTTAACTTGGCCTTAACCACCCAGCAGAAAAGTTTAAACATGAGGCATAAAAAGTTAAGCTAGATTAGTATGTTAAACTGAAAAGGCTTAAATCAACAGTTTGTGACCTTCCTAGTTCTGCCAATAACTTATTGGGATTATGGAATATTGAGTTATATATACAATTACTTTCTCTTAGTTCAATGAGAAGAATTTTTTTTTTTTTTCAGTAGCAGGAATTGAATTCAGGACCTTGCACTTGCCAAGCAATCACTTATTCTACTGAGCTATCTCCCTGGCCCGAGAAGAAATTTTTGTACGAATATTGATTAGGGAAATTATCATATCTGGATCCTATACTCTGAGTAACTACTGTGAAGACAACAATATACATATTAATTACTGTGGCTGTCCTGTTAACGGGTTTTTGAAACTGTCTCATTGTTATTTCTTATTAAAATAATTTTTAAAAAGCATCAGAGGTACTCAATCTTTGACTAGAACCTCCGAAATTGCGAGCCAAAGTAAACCTTTTTTCTTTATAAGTTTATTATTGCAAGTGCTACTTGTTATATTGCTGGAAATCACATCAACCCAACACTATGTAGATGTGCACTCAAAATCTGCTAATTGATGTAAGTAGTTGATCTTAACCTACATATTTCTGCTTTACACTCTGACTGGATTTCCTGGATGACATCTTCTCTTTTTATAGCTGGTAAGTATCCTAATCCTTTCAGCAAAGAATTCAGAAGTTAGAATGAATCAGGAATGAGTCATATTATCCTTTTTCTGGGTCTTTTATCTTCTTACCAGTCTCTTGCTAACATAGTGTCTTTCATGCCTTCTTCATTCTAGCGAGTTCACTCTGCAAAACTTAAAGAAGAAAAACCTACTAAATAAATCCCTGGTTTGGACAAGACTAATCTTTTATCTCCAGATTGGTGGAAAATTAGCCAGAATTTTTTGTTTGTTAAAAACAAATAAACAAAGGTTTAAGCAGAGCAAAGAAAAAAGTATTTGTGTTTTTTTTTTTTTTTTTGTTATTTTCAGTGTTTCTGTTACAGATAGTATTCCTAAAGTCAGTTACTTTGCAAGCCGACTAGGGAGATGTGGGTTTCCTTCCTAACTTTATATTATCTTTATTGGTTAAGTCTGTATCCTAGCATCATAGCTGTGCAATAAAATAAATTCAAATAAGAGTTCCTAAGAAGGACCTGCTGAATAAGGCTTGGAAATGTAACTGTGCAACCAGCACGCACTGCATAAATGTGTGTGTCCATATTTGCCTTCTAGGTGCTGAAATTGCTCTTCCAGTAACTCTATTTCAAATGGATTTACTTGAACTGGGCAAACACTCAGTCTTAGATACTCTAGTCAATTGATTTTGTGTTGTGGGGTGTGGGTTGGAGGTTTATATGAAAATTCAAACCCTATACTATTTATTCTACCCCTACCTAAGGAACAATAACATTGTTTTAATGCTGTATAACATCAGAAAGTGTTACAGAAAAGTAGAAGAGAGTGAATTTCATCTAATCTAATAAGATAGAGAGAAAATGGCTCTAATGCAAGACTTTCTTAATAAGGTGGATAGCAGAACAGTTCTCAAGGAGTAGAGCCTGAGTGGCTAGGTGTTCCATCACGTGACAGGGGAAGATAAAAGGAATGGCATATTGAGAGGAGTTAAGGATAAATTGAATCTGATAAAAACGTATGCGTTCCAAAAGTGATACACAGGTGTGTAGGAAGTTGCATTTGCTTCATATTGGGAAGACCTAGTCCAATAAAATGCCTGCTAGCAAGAAAGCAAATGTTTGAGCAAACTGACTGCGTGAAACATTGTATCTAAGAAAGCAGCTATGGCACCAGGAGGAGTTTATAGAAACCAGACAAAGCAACCACAGATGAGTCATCATCAGTACAATAGAGTCTAAGATTACATAGCAGATAATTGAAATCACTGAAACAGGCCAGGGCTCCACAAGCTGATTTATACTGCTACCACAGAGCATTTTCTGGAGTTAAGCAGGGAGGTTGAAACATGTAACTTCAAAAGAACACTCCTTAAGCATCCAACAGGTAAGATTAGGTTATGAGCTTGAACTCAACAGCCACCTCTAGCTCAGTGTAAATTCTTAACCTTCCACTTATTTTTTATTTATTTATTTATTTATTTTTGTCTTTTGGAGACAGGGTCTCACTATGCAGTTCAGGCTGGCCTTGAGCTCACTTTTGTAGCCCAAGTTGGTCTCAAACTCGCACTGATCCTCCTGCCTCAGCCTCCCGAGTGCTGGGATTACAGGCGTGCGCCACCACGCCCGGCCCACTTATTGTTATATAACCTTAAGCAAATGAGATGACCTCTCTGCCCCTTGGTGTTCTGAACCATAGATTGTAGGCAGTGAAAATGCAAAATAGGTGCCCTACGTTCATGATTAATTAAAATAATAAATATAGTAATCCACACATAGTAAGTCAATACATGTTAACTATGCTATTATTTTTGTTTTGGTCCAGGAATTTAAATTTCATCTCTTATGCCAAGACACACATTCAAAATACTGTTTTTTAGAAAATTATCTTATTATAACGAGAAGAATAATTTTAGCAACTATTAAACCTGTAAGAAAGACACAAGTTAGGAGACTATGGCAATAACTCAAGAAAGGAATATTCATACCTGAGGGAGAAGAGGCATCTGATAAATAAACAGCACAATTCTCATGATAGCAGTCCCATTCTTGGCACTGTGCTCTGCAAAGGATGAAAACCTGAAATAATTTACCAGTGAATGAAGGGATAAATGAATGAATTAACTTATTTTACTAAATTTTAAAAAAGTATTGAAAATAAACTTTAAAAAATGTGAACATAATCTACATCCAGGTATGTTCACATATCTTGAATATAATATGCAATAATTTTTTTTTCGCTTTGTTTGGCAGTACCAGGGATTGAATTTAGGTCCTCGTGCAATGATTCTTTGTGAAGCGAGAAAACCCATGTAGCTGTCTTCTAAATTCCATAACCAGAAAATTAACCTCAACACCTCAATCTCTCTTTTATGGATTTGTGGTCCATACGACAGCACAAGGAAGGCATGGTTCTAACTTCTAAGGGTAGACATTTGGTCGGTCTGCCTTATTTTGTTTCTTTTTCTTTTCTTTATACAAAGGGAGGCATGTAAGCATAAGCTCAGCAATTTCTGGATTATTTCATTTGCTACATCTCTTCACTAAGAACACACACTACCTTGCATGCGGATCTTTCATTCTTATTTTTGTGTAGTGTACCTTTATACTAATTCACTTATTTGATAATGGTCATTTAATTTCCTGTTTGAGGTTGTAATAAATAATTATCACATAAACATTCTTTGATATATCTTTTAGTACATAATGCATATGTAATGGATATATATATATATATATATATATATATATATATATATATATATATTTAGTACAGGGCCTATAGGGTCTCAATACACAGATCAGACTTACAGAGATCACACTCATAGTGATCCTCCCGTTTTAAGTCTCCAAAGCACTGGGATTACAGGAATGCATCACCACTCCCAGTATCTATCAATCACGTCTCAGGTGCTTCAGGAGTGGGACTGACACAGCACACCAGGGATGGACCCTCGGTCCCTGTGTCTGCCTAAGCAGGCACTACAACCTGTTGAGCTATTTGGCCTGCACCTTAGCAGGTATACTTGCATGAATATATATGTAATAATTTTCTTACTGAGTCCTGTTGGCATAGCTGAGTATTTTAACTGCACAGTATGTTCACCAGTATTTCCCATTTAATCCCTTTTGAAAACTTAATCATTCTAGTAGTGCAATACATATAGTTTTAATTTAAACTTCCCAAATTACTAACGAAATTGACCAATTTTTCTTATTTACTGTCGATACAACTATCTTATCTAGTAAAGGTATCTTACACAAATTGATGCGCCTTGTCAATTTATATACTGCTTGATGATCCCTTTGATTGATTGATTCTCTATCCTGATTCTTATTTGTAGATGCCTTTCTGTATTTATAGGACACTGTGGAATATCTTGTACTGGATGATTTGTACAGTGAAAGCATTTTTCTACACTAATATGTAGTATAAAATATTTTAATTGTTGCTCTTTTATAATACAAATACTCACCTTCAGTATATTTCAATCTACATATTTTCTCTGTTATTTTATTTTTCTGTTTACATTGAAGATAACAATGTACAAAATAGCAACCACTGTTGAATACTATCTTATTTTTTGAATCATGTATCATTTCTAAGTTCTTATCTTCTGGCCCTATTTTTCTATTCTCTTTTAAATAAATTTTTAAAATAGAATCTTTGCCTATATTAACATTTAAGAAATATCACCTTGTAATTTTCTATACATCTTTATTGGATTCTTTTATTTTTAAGTCAGCAGTTGTAGAGTTTAATTTTGACATGAGAGTTCTACAACTGTTTTTGTTTCTTTTGCTGTGAAGATATCTTATTAACTCTTTATCCTTTATTGGTATGATTATATTTCCTCTAGCACTGTAAAGATATCAATATATTTAACTGAATAATAATTTTGTGTAATGTCATTTGCATTGAACAGTTCAGTTAATATATATATATATATATATATATATATATATATGTATATATATATATATATAATTATGAATATTTCGGGGAAAATCTTATAAGGCTTTCTTCTGTTTTGTTTGTTTTATCCTGGAATGTACATAGTTTTCTTTTTTATATTTTCTTTTAGATGTTATTAATTTTAATGAGAAAGAAATAACAATGAGGCAATTTCAAAACAGATTAGTAGGACAGCCACAATAATTAATACAATTTATATTGTTGTCTTCATAGTAGTTGTTCAGAGTACAAGATGCAAACAAGATAATTTTTGTAAACACTAGTTTTTAATAAGCATAAAGTTTGATCTTGAACACAATTGTCAACAGTTGTAATTTCTGATATTTTAACGTACTTAGAAAGAGATGCCTTTGGAAACTTCATACAAATGCTTATTTCTTTTGCCAAATATGTGGGGGAAATGTGTTTTTACATATTTCTGGGAACACATAGCTTAAGATTCGTATCTTCATGCATCGTTAGGTATGTTCGTTTTACTATTTTTTGGAGACTACAGTTCATCTGGGTCACAAAAAATAATCACTGAGAGTGAGATTGTTGCAGAGAGCAGGGTTTAAATCCTGGAGTGCCAGGGTTCCAAGTGATGTACTTGGTAACCATTGGTTCATTTTGTGCCTCTCTTTCACTGGAGTAAAATTACGTTACTAAAGAACCAGTGCATTATTACATGTAACCAACTTAATTAAACAACCAAAATTGTCAAAAATTCCCTGAAATAATTATTATGTTTGTAGAAATGGGGAAAATCCATGACAGTACATTAATCTGTTCAGTCTCCTCTGCATAAAGATATCATTCTTATGTGCCATTTCTATTCTGGCTGGCATTTTGTCCTGGGACTCAAAAGAATTTAACTAAAGATAACATACCATTCCACAGCAATAAGATTGGTGGTGCAGAGAAATTGACAACACCCTTCACTTCTTCCTTTAATTTTAGAGGAATGCATTCTAAATTTTTTAACTAAGCTTGTTGGATTCTGTCATATGAAGTTTCCTAGCTTCAGGCTGCCCTCCTGTAGTGTGAGTACCAACCTTGACCACATTAGCAAAACATTTTTTCATTTGAATATTTGATCTATTTGCCACATCTCAAAGCAAAAATGTTTAGTTAAAAAATGAAATTTTGATCATAAAGTGAAATCAGAAGGAACCATGAAGTTCCACAGAAACTTGGCCTCTGATCTTTGCTCATCTAAGTTGATATTGTGGCCCCAAATCATCACTTCTTGTAAAATAGCTTTTAGCATTTAAGTGAAAGAAATTTATATGAGTCCTCTTTCTCTCTCCTTCTCTGTCTCTCTCTCTGACTCTGTCTCTGTCTCTCACTCTCACTCTCACTCTCTGTCTCTGTTTCTCTGTCTCTCTTTCTCTTCCTCTCTCGTTTTTCTCAAAGTAAATCACTGAATTAAAAGGACTATAGGAATTGTACACAAAGTACATAGAATAGAGTCACCGACAAGAATGACATGTTCTGTAACTATAGTTCTATATCAAAACGAAAATCTCGCCATTTGGTACATTATTAGCCTTATTCAGATTTCAGTGTTTTGATGCACATTAGTGTGTATGTGAGTTTCACTATGATTTAATTCCTTGTCTAGATGTGTTTAACTAAAACTATACCCAATATAGTATACTATGTAGTCATCATAAAAAAAATTATGTTGCCATTTATTACACTTGCAATCATAATTTTGATAGGTCCCTCTGCCTGCAGGATAAAGTTGATTTTTTTTTAATGCTCTTCACCTTGACCTTTCAAAGCGAAAGCTGACTTTAAACAGGAAATCCTTAAGTTATATGTTGACCCTGCCTTACCTTTGAGCAAAGCCACTGAGAGTTTGAAGATTAGCAGCCAGGTAATTAAGCCTTTACCTAACATGTTCCATGATGAAAGGAAAGTTTGGGAGGATAGTTATGGAGCTCCTCACCCTTTCCTCACTGGGGTATCTGTATTTCACAGTCCTTGTAAAAATGTTTGTGAAGTCCTGAAAAATGAGGATGTCTCTGTCACTCTTGATTCCATTATTGCAATTCTATTCCTTGCAGTCAGATTGGTAAGATGGCAGTCCCTCAGAAGCCAGCCATCTTGCTTTCAAAGTAAGAAGCGTAATTTGCTTTCCCCAAAACTTGTTTCATTTTGTATTGTTGCCCTGTGAGTAACTTACTTCCCCATCGCATTCTTATTTAATCAAGTTTACCTGAGCAATTATACTGTAATGTTTTTGGGAGACCATACTTTATTCCATCTCATGACTGCCTACAAAATTTTCATATTTTCCACCCTAGACCCATCTCATCAAATGTTTTTGGTCTATAAAAATCCCTAGAAAATGCAGATTTTTGGCACCCTGCTCAGGTCCGCTTGTGTCCCTTACTCAGACAAAGGATTTCTCCCCTGGACATATTCTGCTCTAAAAAAAAAAAAAAAAATTATATTGTAAACTGTGTAATAATGCTTGCCTTTCTTTCTTTCTCTCTCTCTCTCTCTCTCTTTCTTTCTTTCTTTCTTTCTTTCTTTTATATGGGTGACCAAGCTCAGGACCTTGTGCTTGCCAGGCAGGCACTTATGCCATTGTCCTAACTCTTCCTAGGTCTATAATGCTTTCTTAAATATTAATGAAAAAGAAACTTCATTAGAATTGCACATTGTTTTCCTTATAATCATACACCCCTGAGATGGTTTTTCTTATGTGCATTGCTCATTCAGACGAGATTATGAAAAGATGTTCCATCAGGTCTCTGTCATAGGATAAATGCATGATGGGACATCAAACTTCACCGCGCCGCCTATTATCTGCCAGACTTGGCTTTTGTATATCATTCCTGGCACCCTACCTGTTTTTTCAGCAGCCACATTGTCCTCAGCAAACCTTCAGCCAAGCGCAGGTGCTCAACCTGGCAAACACAGGACAGGATGTCATAAAGAAGAGATAAACAGAGCAAGGGATCTTCCCAGAAGCAGGACGTCTGAAAACACCCTTTCATTTCCACCCGATGCTCTGAGAACTTTGACCACTGGTGTCTGTTTGCTCAGACCTCACATAATATCCATTGTCAGAACTGCTCCTTCATGCCCTATAAGCCTCATATTTTTGTTCCCCAGAGATAATCTTTTCACCCTCCATCTACCTGCACCCATGTATATCGAATCTTATGCCTTGTTACTTTAATAGAATCCTGGTGGGTGGTCTCTGACTGGCATTGTTTGTTACATTATCTACTATAAGCTAGGCATGTTTCTAGGCTCCAGTGAATAATAGAGGCAATTGACATAGTGCCTACTTTCTAACTACATACTAATGCCTAGTGAATCTGTTACTAAGGGCAACGATGTTGTGTGATCATCTTCATAGGACATTACTTAATTCAATATGCTATACATTGTAAATATTGCTCATCTATTGAATGAGTAGTTCTACCAGGAAATGAGATGTTAATGAAACATGTCATGTATGCTAACAAAGATTTCATTGCTCTTTTCTCCTTAAATTCTAGTTTGTGAACTTCAGCAATTAGTTGGGGTTCCATCCAACCGTGCTGCCCTTGGCTTGTAGAATGGATACAAAGCCAAAGACTTAAATATTTCAGTAGTTTTGTGGCCTGTTCTGTTTATGAGATAGAGTCTACCTTCAAATATTCACCACCATTCTCTTCCTCATTTGAATTTACAGTGCATCCAATTCACATAACTTGCAAAAGGAAGGATTACTGAAAAATAAGTATTACTAATTAGCATACAAAAGTGGACCTGCAGAAGCTTTTTCTGTATAAGAGGTCCTGAGAGAAATCAACACCCTACGGGCCGGAACGCTGCTAAGCATGCAAGTCTACAACGCCTTTAGGGAACTTGAACATAGAAGGTCCACTCTCTATTAGTGGTCCTGAAACAAACAAATTTTATGTGGTTATAAATTCATTTGAAAATGAGCATGATTTGGGGAAGAAATTCTGTTTGTCCTTTTTAACAGAAAACTCGATGGATCAGAAAGTCTATAGGGTGGCGATGGCAAAAGCGACAGTCATTTGTTCAAAGTTTGGATTGAAAGCTTTATCCAAATAAAAGGGATTCAGTTGTCTTAAAAGAAATGCTTATGCAACTTGACTTCCTCTGTGTGTTTGTAGCCAAGGGCTACTCGAGCAGCAGAGAGTAGATGTGCTAGTGCATCCGGTTTGTTTTGTGTTGTTTTCATATCATGCCAAGTTTAGAATGCTGTTTATGCTCTGTTGCATTCACAAGTCCTCATAGTCATCGTGCATTCTGCTCTCTGTGGCTACCTGAGCACACAGTGCACCCTGGAATGGTACACATATAGGCCTTCCACCATCCAGCTACTGTCTGCAGAACCAGCTTCATTTCTTCTTGATTCTCTTCCATTTTGAGTTACAACCAACTCCAGTGAATCCTAATTTTCTCATCACACGGTGCCAAGCCATGCCCGCTGCACTCACTCACGCTGTGTTCTTCTGCCTTGAATATTGCATTGTCTGTGGTCAACTGCTATTGTCTCTGCTTTTAGGGCTTAGTGTGAAATTTGCCTTCCTTTTCAGTGACCCCTATACATTAGCCATGATCCCTTTCATGTCCTCTCTTATGACATGGATATAATATGTCAATTGCATTTAGCTCATATCGATGCATTTTTCAATGTATCTGTAACCCCAGATATAGCGTGAAACCAAGATATGCTCATAACAGACATCCTAGAGTAGCTACAGAATAAAAGGAGTGAACATTGGTAAAATAGCCAAGAGTTGAAATCTTTGTGAGGTTTACAGTTCTGTGTAGTTTACATTAATACAATAGTTCACTATCTCAGTTACTCTTTTCTCATTGCTGGGACAAATACCCAACACCCAAGATGAAGAAAGGAAAGGTCTAATTAGCTCAAGGTTACTGGAAGTTTCAGTCCATATTTTCCTAGCCCAAGGCTGAGTGGAACAGAGCAGAGAGCATCCAGTTCACCGTGAAGGAATAGCAAAAATCACAACAGAGGTAACAGACCAAACAGGGCAACAGAAAGCAACAGAGTTTGTTTCTCTGTCTCTCTTATTATTCAGGCTATCTACCCAGGCTGGGGAAGGTACACACACACATAATCTCAACAGTACTAAAATCCATAGTCCCAACAGTACTGAAACACATAATCCCAGTGACTGCATGAGGCTTTGCAGGGAAAACTAGACACAAATCATAATAGACTCAATGAAGGAAATGTTAAGAAATAAATGAAACAAAGGACTTGTACGAAAATTGGCATATATAGGTGTTCAATCCATACTAGTTCCCTTCCTTTCCTTTCACTTTGACTTATGATCACTGAGCTTAAGAAATGCTAAGTGACGTCAGAGGAGAGAGCGAGAGCTTTGTTTAAGAGTTCCTTGTAAGCACTGTCTCTGTCTCTGTCTCTGTCTCTCTGTGCACCATGTGGTATGCATGTGTGTGTGTGTCATCTGCCTATAGCAGAAAGTCATTGTCCATTTTCAGAAAAGTAATTTTGGCTTAGGTATATCTTGACTTGATTGTAGGCAGATTAAAATACCCATATTAAGCAAACAAAACGTGCCAGTTAATTTTGATTGCCAGCTTGACTTAATTATGATACTCCTGGAGAGGTAATTTAGTTAATTGGATTCCAACGGCACTAAATTTATCAAATAATTAATCCATTGATGATTTGAGAGCTGAATGAGCTCTCGGCACCAGTACCTAGCAGGAGGAGGTGGGTTATGTGGGGATACAACCCTGGAGGCAATGTATGTGAGTGCGCTTAGGGAGCCCTTCCTAGATTTTACACAGCTTGCTGGTTGTCATGAATCAAGTAGTCTTTTTGGCCATGCCCTTCCACTATGTGTGTGCCTTTGAACCGGCCAACCATACCAAAACCTTTTAAACCTTGAAGCAACATACTCTTATCCTTTAAATTTTGGTATCCTTTAAATTTTGGATATCAGATATTTGGTCCCAGGAATGTAAAGTCCAACCAATACAAAAACCAAAACAGTGGCCCAGCTCTATAGCTCATTGGACTAAATTGCTTGCTTAGGCAGTGCACAGCAGTGAGGGTTCAATCTCCTGTGTGGCATGCCAGCCTCATCCCTGGCATGTGCTGTGACTGGGCTGGTGGCATGCATCTATAATCCCAGGACTTGTGAGGTTGAGAGCAGAAGAATTTCCATGAGTCCAATCTATGGAGTGAGACCCTGTAGACCCTGTACCAAATACATTAAAGACAACAACAACAACAAAAAAAAACAACAACAAAAGAAAACTTTGCATTCTCTGCCTCTAAAGTTCACTTGACTGTGACCTTGACAACCAGATAAAGAGACATATTTGATGTCCACATAAAACAAAAACTAGCTACTATTATTAATCACATCACCTAATACATATCAATGCCACCACAGTGGACCTGTGGAGTTGACCGGGCCCCAGAAAATCTTAATTATCACTCTCTTATTGGGCATTCAATATGACATTCAACTCACACTGTGTCAGCAGTTTCAAAAAAGTAAAGATAAATTCTAGAGTATTGAGTGGTACTGTTTTGTAAGTATGCTTAAGGAAGCAGAGAAATCCAATCTTGAGTTCACAGACCGTTACGTTCATGGTCTGCAATTGGATGTTAGGAGAAGACAACAACAACAACAACAAAATTATAAAGAAAGAAGAAAAAATAAATCATCCTCAGTGGAATATATGTTGTAAATTCTAGCTTAACTAAAACTGCATTTAACTTGTTTCCCTTCTGATAGGTCAGGATTCAAATTTTCCAGACATCTTGCCCCAAACACTCTCCCTCTTGGTTAACCAGGAACCCTTCCTCCAAATGTTCTGCCCCTTGGCTCCACACAGAGCCAAACCTAAGACATCAGAACAGGTCCACCTGACTTTGACCTGGGCAGGCACCCACAGGAACGGTCCTTTGTTAACATTAAAGGCCCCTCACAGACCAGGCAGCCTTGCCAACGTTAGCTTTCCCGCAGCTGTTCCAGCCCATAATCACCCTCCCTAAAAGATCCTATAAAGTCTCCTCCCTGCATCCTCCAACCCTTTTATTCACTGTTGTCTTGGTCTTCTAGACAGCCAGCTTGCTTGATGCCTCCAATAAATCTTCTACTCACCTGAGAAAGCCTTGTCTGGTCAATTGTGTGGGTTCATACCCAACACCTATTACAGGATTTCTCAAGGCCTACATAAAATGTGTTTTGTTCCCTAGAAGTATTATTGCTTACCATAATAATAGTTTATCTTTACATTATGATTAACCTAAAGATTTGTGTTCCTTAAACACCCTTAGGATTATGTGTTATACATTCTAGAGATGACAGGCGTTTAATCTGGTTCCACTAATGACTGACTTTGTAACTTCAGGCAGAGAGCGTCATCTCTCTACGCCTGTACAATACATCTGCAAGTGCAAATCTGCCATCAATCAGTAATTTAACCTTGTCTTCTTCGGTGTCTTGCATTTTGTTGGTCATCATGCTTATAAGAAACTTGGAACATGTTAAAAGGAAACATTGTAAACAGAGCTCTCTAAGAATGACTGATAATCAAGTTAGTAGAGTTAATATAAAACAAAAAGGACTGAGCAAGTACTCTAGTCTTGGTAGAGGCAGTGAATATTGGTGTTCTAGATTAGAAAAGATTCAGGTTTAAGAATCTTCATGGGGCCAGCAAGATAGCTCAGAGGTCCAAAGAGAATGCTTAGGCAAGCTTAGGCAAGCACACAGGGACCGGGGTTCAATCCCTGGCACCGCAGGCTGTGCCAACCTTGTCCAGGGTGGGCTGAACCAAACATTAAAAGATAATCTGCAGGGATATGTATTATCAAATTGCCACCTAACAGAACCAGTGGCTTTCTATGAATACATGTGGCAGAGCTGCAGTCAACCAAAACGAAGAACCTCCCGCTCTGCTGTGGATGCCTTCTCCCGTCTGTGTCCATCAGAGTCCTGGAAGCAGTGGTGTCTGCTCACGTAAGTCAAGAGCTGTCAGTCTTCCGGGGTTCAGGGTTGGTTGAAAAGTATATGAGCAGATCTGTCATGCATAGAGTTGGCAAATTGGTAGCCAACCCGGCTCATACATGAATCAAACAAATGGGAGCCAAGGTTACGCCACAAAGCTTGGGAGAAATTGTGAAATCATGTCATGGAGGACGACATCAAAGTCTGCTTCCCTGGGTTTCTCTAAATAGACTCCACACTGCTAAATGTTTCACAGGGCTTTACCTAATTTGGAGAAATCAAATATTTAAGAGCAGACCCACTTTGAAGTCTCCCAGCAAGCAGCAAATCTGGGACTTGATAGATCCAGTTATTAAAAGTCAGTCCATCTAAGCAATCTGTTTGCCTGCCTTTCTTGCTGTGTTGGTAATTTTGCAAAATCTGCTGAATTTGCTTTTCTCCTCTCAGCAGATTGTAGACAGCATAAAGGATGTCTGTTGGCTGTCTATCACCCTTCAGGAGGAAAGGAAGAGGCCCTCCTCCCTTATTTTTGTTTCTCTCGAACTTCTCACTGTGTGGGCTTGTAGAAAAGGGAATGTGGGAAAAATTGCCGTTAAGGAGGTAACTGTATGTGTTTGCATTTTACGTTGATGAAGGCAGAAAACAACTTTGGTCTTCTCAACTCCCTGTTAACTCAAACTGACATAAGCTCTAGCTACCGTCTTTGGTCTGTTCTTCCAGAGGGGAGAAATCTGCACTCAGAGAGAACTCAGTGGCGTTCACAACAACAACAACAACAACAACAACAAAAAAGAACAAGATGTGGGGTTACCTCAAGCATTGAAAGGGGAAACTTTTCCTGTCTGTCTGTCTGTCTGTCTGTCCATTGTTTGACGCCAGAGGTAGATGAGGAGAAATGAGACTAAAAAATAATAAATGAAAATATGATTCTCAAAAGCGAAGCTTGGTTTCTGGCTATTTGTTGCCAAGTATAAAACTGTAGGAACTCAGAATTCTTTCGCATTTCTGCTTCCATTTAAATTATTATTGAACTATTGGGCACAATTAATTGTGAATTACACCCAACAAGTGCCTAGCAGCACCAGCACTGAAGAGAATGCTTACCATATGCCAGATCATAAATGTCTCTTTCCCACAGGAGTGACTTACCTCCTCAGCAAGAATTTACTCATCCTATTCTTAATGAGGCTTGCCTCATTCCTTTAAAAAATATTTGAAGCAGAGATTGTGGAAAACTACTATGGTAGTGTTGGGAAGGAAGTATCACAACTGCAGGCAACCTTGACAAATTGGAAAGGCAAGTTTTTTTCTGATATGAAAATATTTGATAACAAAGAAAATCATCACAGAGTTCTTTTTATTTTATTATGGCCAGCTCAGTCTGCCCTGGGGATGAGGCTGGCACAGCATGTGATGCAGGGGAATCGAACCACCATCCCTGCGGTTGCCTAAGCTTTCCTTAGTAGGCACCATCTCACCGGCCTCCATCAAAGAGTTTTGTATGCTTCTGACATTCAGAACTTCAAAAATTTCATGGTAGGTGAGTTGGCCATTGGGCAAGACCCTCACTGAGAGTAACATGTATTAACCTAAGTAAATACCATAGTCATTTAAAATGAGCAGGGCAGAGCTGTACTTTGATAGTGAACAGACTATCTGCAGGTGTGTTAAAGTAGAGTGCGGAAGGGAATGGTTGTTTAGTTTCTACACTTGATCTTTGTAGTATCTTAAAGTTTGAGTCTAATTCAGTGACTCTCATTTGCAAGGGATAAACAGGTGGTGTTGTATCATTTGTTTAAGTAATGGTAAAATTTTAAAACACTTGTCACTAAAAATTAGAAAAACATAACATTAGTTCATCTATTACCCAGTATTTTTTTTGGCCAACATACTATGATATATACAGAAATTTATGAACATTGACATGTGTTTTTTAATGACTATGCAACTCTTATCCTTGGCCCTGATTTTTCCTGAAGTAGTCCATATTAACAAAAAATCCTAATGCCCATCTACATCTTGCATAATGGCTGATACACTATGTGCACTCAGTAAACAGCTGAATAATGAAGTCATAACTTTTACCAGACAAATGTATTTTAGGGTAGATTAATTTAAAACACTTTTTACTCTTTTAGTGACACAATTGCAGTCATTAACTCACTGCTTTGCTATAGTGGTTAACTAAGGTAGTAATATCACATCACATAACAACAAACAGAGCCCTCCAGCACAATATAGTTTGTAGATTGAGCTCCTGTATAATCTCTCCCCAAATCCTTTCTTCTCAAAAGCACCACACCTTTCCTAACAGTCGGCATAGATGGCGATGGGGAGATAGCTCAATGGCACAAGCTCCTGCCTGGAGTTCATTGTTCAGTACAAAAATAAAAAAGCTTCAAAGGTTGGCATTATCTTTTGTTTCGGTTCACAGCTGATGCATTCTTCAACCTATGGTGCTGCTGGCTATCATTGAAACTTTCCTTTGGCAAAGGGAAATGGAGGTGAAAGACATATCCAAAAGCAAAGTCCTCATATTAGAGAGTGAATCCTGCCCTCTGCTCAACATACTATACGCTGAAGTCCTAATCTCCACGATTTTAGAATGTTTCTATATTTGGGCATGGAGAAATTAGAGATATAATTAATTAAGCCTGAGGTTACTAGAGTGGTACGTAATCTGACAACAGTGGTATCTTTATCCAAATGCCTAGCTTGAGTAGCAGTACATATTGAGGGAAGATGAAATAAAGCTGCAGACAAGAGCTAGTTATCCATTATCCAAAGAGAGAGAGGACCCTGGATGTACTCCTGCTGCCAGCATAGTGCTCTTGTGCTTATAATTTCCAGACTGTGGTAGAAAAGTCAATGTTGTTTAAGCCGCCCAGACTATGGCCCTTTATTATGGCTGTCCAGTGGAACAAATACATCCAACGATTCCCAAGATGGCAAGATGTCCAGGAAGCCCAGGAAGCCCAGACTGTGGCGCTGTTGCCAAAACTGGAGGAACCCAGAGCGTAGCCACTCAGTGTAACTGGGCTGATGCTCTAGCTAGACTCACAACTCCAGCCGCCCCTGAGCATTGGCAGGGTAACTTATCTCTGCAGATGCCAGTTACTCCTTTGGCAAAGGAGGAAACAGACAACCTACATCACAATATTTAGGTGTATTAATCAGGAAAATATATTTTTAAGTAATCTGGGCCATGCTACCTGTATTGTAAATGCTATTACATAGCAAGCATTATAATGACCATTATTATCATTTTATCTCTATCCATGTTTTCCTTTTAATATTTTAAGAAATAGATAATGGTGTTTAATTACCAAGGTTAGTGTTAACTGCCTAATGTCAGCAAGAGAATGTTTGAACATTGCGCTGAGTGGTGCTAGCAGTGGTTTACCCCACATTCAGGCAATAAGGTGTTCTTTCTATCCTTTGCAGAGGACTTAAAGATGGAACCATATCTGCTTCACATATTCCGAGTAGCCACTTTACCAAATGATGAGGTAAGCACAAGTTGTGTCATTTAATCTGTTGGTTTGTCTGACAACTCAGATGAAGAAGGTGAAGTTAACTGCTCAAGGACAAAAATAAAATGTATTCCCTGTCCTACTTTTGAAATCAGGAAATCTGACTTTTGGACAAAGTTTGTTTTTCAAAGGCATGACTGCATTTTTAGGGAAGAAATCTCTCCCTCCCTCTTCCTAGGTCACCTGCAAAACAGAAAGCACCTCTGCATGTTTAGCGGGAGCCTGTACGTAACCTGCAAATCTCCAGCCTGATCTTGGTGGCTGTCACTCCTGATGCGTCCTCCTCACACTGGCCCGTGGTTCAGATCCCACTCATTTGGTGATTTATGGACCATGTCAGTGCAATTTACGGTTGTAATGCTCCTAGTCAAGGACCATCAAATGTCTTCTAAAAGCCTCTGATGCCCTTCAGAGGGAAATAAGTAGAACACAAATGTTAGCAGCTCTTGTGATCTCAGGCAAAAAGAAATGAACACTGGGAAAATATCCAAAAGACCTGGCCCCCGCCTCAGTAACTTATGAGCTGTGTGACTAATACTTCACACTAGGTCAACTCCCCTATCCCCAGTCATGTCGCGATTGCTACCCCTCTTTGGCTCCAAACGGATTCAGAGTTCTCTCTTGCAATCAAGAGTTAGTCTGTATGACAGCAGGACACAATTCTCTGTAAATGAGTGTGTCCATTTATTTTTGATCATCACAACCTAGAGAAATTTGGAGTCATAATTGATAAAGATATTTGATGAATAGATGTCCTAATAAAGGAGTCAGAAGGCATTCTTTTAAGACTGAGTGATGAAGAACCTTCTTGGTTTACAAAGTTGCTCGTAAACATCAATGTGCATACATATGCCCTGGGAATCCCACACATCTTTCGTCTCATTTTGGGAATCACTGACTGAAAAGGGTGAATGTCATTGTTATCATCAACCTGGAATAAGAAGAATCATAGTGAAGTAAAGGCAGAATCTGTGGATTAAATAATTTGAATACCAATTAGTTTATCCAAAGCAAAATGTACTATCAGAACTTCTCTTGGCAAAGGGTGCTCTACAAGCCGGTGCACTCTCGTTTTGTAGCTCTTCAGCTTTCAATGCATGCATCAAAATTTTGAACTGAAAGCAGCCCCAGGGGTCCAACTTTGGTTCCTCAATCAACCATCTGGAGGGCTATGGCTCATGGAAGGGAAGGTATCAAACATCTAATTAAACTCAAGCATCCTGATTCTTTGTGTAGTAGTTTCCCACAAACAGCAGAACTGTTTCTTTAATAAACTGTTATTGTACCAAGATATGAAGGCTGAAAGATTGGGATTCTGCTCACTGAAGCAAGTCTTGAAGATCTGGTATTGAGGTACATTCCCTAAAGCATAAGATTTGAGAGGTTTCATAATATTTTCAACACAATCTAAAAATGCTAATTAGTTAAAGAGCCCTCTCATTATTATTAGATGAATGGATACTTGCTGATGTGATACCGAATGCTGCTCCCATTCTAAGCCTCTCCTGTGAGGTCACAGATACACAGACCTCACCCTCACTCCAGCCCGAGTTGTCCGAGCAGACAATTGCCTAGATGGATGATGGATGACCTTGCGGAGAGTTTTTCTTACCTTCAGCAGTCTTTGGCAATGATTTATAAATATCTGATTTTGGTTACACTCACTGTCTTTTCCTTCTTATGGAAGGGTTGACATGTTTCACCTGGAGGTTACCATGGTGCAGGGAATCTGCCACTTATAACTTCTTCCCTGTCCTGCCAGCAGAACAGTGATCAATATTTGTGCTAGGTACACCAGCACCTTCTACATAAGCCTTCAGTCCATGGCTCGCTTCAGTATTCAGTTGCAGAACAGAAGAGGAGGACTTTATTTCTCACATATCATCCATCAGACTTACATTCTCTTGCTTGTTGCTCCGCCTCCTTTCTCTCCTTTTCTTCATTCTCCTCTTATTCTTTCTCTCTTTTGCTTTTCAGTTCTAGGGACTGAGCCTGGGACCCTAACCAAGCTTGGGGAAATTTTATGACTGAACTATATCTGCAACCCAGAGTTTCTTTTTTTTTTTTTTTTTTTGACTTCATTGAAGGTTATTTCAGGAAGAAATTTCTAGACGTAGTTACAGACTATGTTAGGGTTTTACTTAGAGGAACAGATACAACATAATGTACAGATGTTATCACAAGATATACAATGTATAAGGAATCACAACATTGGCTTACAGCAGTCAGCCACAGAGTCAGATGAGGGAGCGTGCAGAGGGCATCTGTACACCCAGACTGAAGAATTCAATCCCCAGGTCTGAAACTCACTGCAGTGTGCCATGCAAGTCTCTATTCGTCAGCCGATGGGTCTGTCACAGAAGACCGAAGAGTCTGAGATGGACACTGAAGAGTTTGCGACAGAACCTGAAGAATCCAGGCGGGAGTGTGAGGAGTCTGTGCTACAAGCCAGGCGGCCAAGTTTGAGCTGAATGTGAAGACTGAAGCTCCTACAAGGAAGCGGAAGTTCCACCCCTTCCTCAGCCCCTTTGTATGGTCTCTTTGTGCAGAATCACTCTGGGGTGGGCCCACTGCATTGTAGGGCAGGCCTTCTGTCCCCACTAGCAGAAAGCCAAGTTGACACAATGTGTCAACCACTACACAGACCATAATTAAAAATCCAAGAAACAACCAGGTGATTGTACCAGTATAAATCCACCAAGTTCTCAAGAAAACAGACCAAGATGTAACGGAGGAAATTAAGACCCCAGGATAAGGCACCAGGAAGCCCATGCAGGGAACAAGGACTGGGTTAAACATCCTTACCTATTATTGGCTCTGTATCTCCGCTAACCAAATTTATTCCCCACTGGTTCCTGTATGAAATCCATTTCCCACAATATGTCACAGGTCTGACAGGTGGTATTAACTTGAAAGACATTTGGTTAGAGACTGTGATAAGAATAATAAATGGAGGTACTAGCACAATTCAGTTGGTCTCATCAACTGACTTAACTCTGATGTTCTGTGTCTTTGCTACAACATACATTTATTTGTTTATTTTTGGTACTGGGGATCAAACTGTGGACCCTGAGCTGCAAGGCAGGTATTTGTGCCACTGAGCTATCTCCTGGGCCCTCTGTGTTTCAAAATTTAATGGACTGACAATAACTGGGCAGTACATACTAGCTCTGAATTCGAGTACAATGGTATTCTTCATCAGTCTATTCATTTACCAAAGGATACCCTGGTGCTATGTGCGCTCTCTCTCTCTCTCTCTCTCTCTCTCTCTCTCTCTCTCTCTCTCTCTCTCTCTGTCTCTCTCTCTCTCTCTCTCTCTCGCTCTGATTTGTCTTGCTATATCTTTTCATATATGTAGTACTTGATCCAATATTTTATTCTATGTATATCTACTTGATATACTTGTATATTTTTGCATGAAACGAGACTTTTAGGAAAATGTTATTTAATTATTTTTTGCTTCAGTAATTAAGATACACTGACACTTTTGCTTAGTAATGAAAATAATTCACCTATCTCAACCCCTAAGGTCCTTCTGGACTTTTTAATAAGTGCTTCCATGATTCTGACTCAACTCTACACTTCTACTTCCAACAATATAAGTTTATCAGTGAATGATTTCTTTAGCACTGTGTGTGTCTTCAAAACCCTTAGTACCCATTAATCTAAGACTGTTTCCTTGTCATTTTAAAAACTCACGTTTCTCCAAGGAAAATTCAACCCATTTAATCCTCATTGATCGGCATTTAGTACTGCAAGATGATGTTTGGTGAGAACTCTGGGTGTTTAACCAGCAGCTTGATCAATTTGTTATGCTTCTTGTCATGCTAATCTCATTCTGCACCTGGAAACCATGCTTCCCCTAAGGCTTCTAATTTCATTTAAAACCAATGTCAGACCTAATCTGACAATGAAGAAACTGAGGCATAAGCTATTGACTGTCCTATATTATTTCTTGTTATTTACATCCCTGGGCTACGGAGTTCCTTACCAAACTAGATCTCATTTTTAAAAAATTTTAAAGTGTCTCATTCGGCTTTGTAACTTGCATATCATTTGTGACCTTGAAGCCCTCATTTTTTTTTTCAAGGTCCCTGGGCTTTTACTATAAAATGTAGGAAATTATACTTATTTTAAGAGGTTTTTATAAAATGGTTAGAGTTGTGAGAAAAGACTCAGTGCGACACCAAGAACAGAACATGTGCTTTGCAAACATAGCCTGAATGTGCAAATAAAGGAAAAAGCAGATAGTGAAGTGACTTTCTGAGAATTTCCTAATAGAACTTTCTCAAGCTCTGTTCTAATTCCATCAATATTTTACTCCATTTTTGTCTACTTTTTAAGTATATTTTTAGAGTCAGTTTCTTGTGGTTCCTTAGGGAGCAGGTGTATCAAGTTCCAGGGTGTGGGACACCTCATATGCCCCTTCTGTGCATTTCAGTGAGTGGTGTTTGCATCATGTATTATAATAGTTCATGGAGATGCCAAACGAAAGCTCATCAATTAGCCACAGTACTGGAACTGAAGAGGTTCCCGATATTCAACCAAAACAAGAGAATGAAAGCTGAGTTCTACCAAGACTGGTCTTACAAATTTGTCCCAGGATAGAAGAGACATCAAAAGTGGCAGTGCTGGTGCCTCAGTCAGTTTGTAACCTTGTTTAATTACTGCTTCCAAATAGATACTACCAACTTCATCACCTCTTCCAGTGACATAGACAGTGATGCATGCTTTTAACCCAAGAATACTTGATTTTATTGATAGTTTTCTTTGGTCACATATAAATTCCATTACTTAAATATGTATATGTATATCTGTAGGTAGATAGATAGATAGATAGACAGACAGACAGACAGACAGACAGACAGACAGACAGACAGATGATAAGACTGGACCCTGGTTTCCAAACATTTTTATTTATTTATTTATTTTTGTGGGACTGGGGTTCGAACTCATGGCCTTGCACTTGCCAGGCAGGCACTTGTGCCATGGAGCTGTGTCCCCAGCCCCAGGTTTCCAAACATTTTAGAAAAAAAAAAATTATTAAACAGCACTTCTGGTATCGAAGAACCTACTGTTAATTTTAATTTTATCTAGGTTATGTGAACTATAATACATGTCTTAATATAGCTTTAATTTTTTAAAAATAATGGCAATGCACACGTGAAGGATTCAATGCATAATTCAATTTCCATGTTATATCTTAGTTTGTACAGTTAGTTCTATTTAGATTTGGCAAAATGTAAAATTCCTCAATCTCAATTTGAAGTAGGAAATAAAGACTAAGTGAGTTATATAAATGTTGGACTGGTCCATAGTGTACACTTGAGAAGGGTACACACAATCATTGCAAACACATCTGTAAGTTGGAAACAGTTTCAAAAATTCTGATGTTTCTGCCCCATCTCAGATTCTAGGATTTTGTTTTTTCCGAATGTAGCTTAAGCTTTACAAATTTTGTTAACATTTCAAAGTGGCTGTAATGACAGAGGTAGCAACTCCTACTTGAATTTTTCCCCTTCTGTACGAGTATCTTTCTTTGTAGCTCCTTATCTGGTTTGGTGGTTGATGCATTGTGTCTATGTGAGATGTTAGAAGCTTGGCTGGATCGGCTTGGTGATCCCGCTTCCCTCAACCCTGGGGTGGAGAAGGCTGGTTCTAGACTGACTGAGCACGAAAAGTGTATAAAAGGAGTTGAGGAAAGCTTCCCCATGCTATGTGCCTGGAGGAGCTTCATCGACGCACCTATGCCACTTTGGAGGAGCTGGGATCTTTGCAGCCACCGCCACTACTTTCTCAAAGGAGCTCCAGTCTTCACAGTCAGCACAGAAGAGAGAGAGAGAGAGACAGAGAGAGAGAGAGAGAGAGAGAGAGAGAGAGAGAGAGAGAGAGAGAGAGAGAGAGAGAGGCTTGGCAGATGCCACAGCTGCTGCTTCTCTTCTGCTCTTTAATGTTTCCTGCTGCTATGAACTGCTGCCACCATTTGTGTTGGAGTCAGGAGAGTACAGATGGAAACCTCCACTAATAGTGAGCTAAATAAACCTTTTTCTTTCTTTCTTTCTTTCTTTCTTTCTTTCTTTCTTTCTTTCTTTCTTTCTTTCTTTCTTTCTTCCTTCCTTCCTTCCTTCCTTTCTCTTTCTTTCTTTCTTTCTTTCTTTCTTTCTTCCTTCCTTCCTTCCTTTCTCTTTCTTTCTTTCTTTCTTTCTTTCTTTCTTTCTTTCTTTCTTTCCTTCTTTCTTTCTTTCTTTCTTTCTTTCTTTTCTTTTTGAGTGTTGGTATTTTGTTCCAGCAAGGAGAAAAATAATAACTGAGACACCTGGAATGTTGGAAAATATGTTCACGCCCTACCTCCCCAACTTTTCTTATTATAGAAGCAACCACAAGGAGGTCCTCAGTCCTAAGGTCACATTCCAGTGACAAAATATCACATGATCCATCACAGATCTAATGCCTACCTTATTCACAGTGAGTACTGGAATTGTAAGTAGAGTAGTTATACAGACATCCTTGCTAGCTATCTAGTTTCTTGGATCGGAGAAAGGAGCAGGTTGCAGAGCATGAAGAGCTACTATTTGAGCAGAAGACAGTAATAAATTGTGGGCATTTTTATGCAAGGGTCATATTAAGGTCTATGAAGTCTTACTGGGCTTATAAGTAACATTTATTTTCTATCTTTATTGTTGAGATAAAATATCTTCCACTCGCCATCACAGATATTTCAGCCTTCCATCACAGACTCACTGGCCTCCTGCTATGGACTTACCTAGGGGAATACTGCAGGGAGCTCCAGACCTTGGACTGAGTCTTTCGGTCTCTAGCGTGCAGACGCACTCTTCAGTCTTCCTCACCTGGCTCTATGAGTGACCATCAAAAGCCAGTCTTCTAATTTCTTACACATTTGTGTATCTTGTGTTCCATCTTTTTCCATAGTGAAACACTGACCAATAGAGGTTTGGGTTAAGGTGTGGCACTAGTGAAACAGTTACAAGACTGAAAGTTAGCTCTCTAATTTGATAAGAGTTAAGATACCATGGTCTCTCCTTTTAATTCTGTGGGGAAAAATGATAACAATTGGTTTAAATGTTTAAACTGATATGCCACATAGATCCATTTCATTATCCTAATTCAACAATTGTGAGCTGTCAAAAATTTAGCAACTCCATTCATGAAAGTTTTCAATTTCCTTGGCAGCATAGATAATGTAATGATACTAGCTGTTTGGTCTTAGCCTCCTGGGAAAAAACTCGTTAAGAAAAACAATGAGTGCAAAACATCTGTAGGAAGTCTGAGGTCTTCTGGCTATAAGACAAATTAATAAAGGAAACTAAGGAGTTCAAAGATTCAAATTCCCAGGCCCAGACACAGACAAGAAATTTAAAAGTTTCTAAGTGTATTCTGAAAGAAAAATCTCCCCTCTTTTAGCCATAAGGCTGAGATTGCACAATTTCAAACATAGACCCTCATAAATCAATTGGCTCAATCCCAACAAAAGTTTAATGTTCAGCCTGGAAGGGTATGTGAAGCAAAGGAGGAGGGAACATAATGGGATCCCATAAAATGAGATAGAGGAGTTGGAGAAACATGATGAATCTGAGGATGTTGAGTTTCTAGACTCTAATGAGATTGTCTTGCCAGAGGAAAAGATTACCCTACACACAGTGGCACAAACATCTTCACATTCATCCCCTGTGCTGTTAGCCTTTTCTAGTATAGTGGAGGAGGAATCTAGTCTTGGATTGACCAAGAAGGACAGTGCTAATACCTTTGAGGAAAACTCTTACTATTCATTTTTGCTTTTAGGTCTATAACCAGACTCAAATGAGAGAAGGCTCTACAGGGAAGGTACATTGTGTGTCTCATGACAAGATCTAATATTCCCTCAAAGAACTTCTGGAGTTTTCAAACTCTTATAAGTAGAAGCAGTGGGATAATGTTCACAAAAATGTATATCTGGATTGGGCTGGGTTTGTTGGTATGGACTAATTTAGCAGATTCAGAATTAAGTGTTGTGTAGTTTGTGGAGCAAAGAAAGATACTGAAACTTTATTTCACTAGTTGGCAAAAGCATGGATCTAAAAATGCCCATTGTGCATGAGTTAAAGATCCCTGATATGGCATGGTTTACTGTTGATGCTGAATTCAGAGGCTTAGGGAATACTGGAATGTATGTTCCATATTAAAGCTAAACTTTCACACTGTGATAATCCAGAAAACATGCCCTACACTAACTCTTTGAGAAACACATTTGTGAGGAGGATATCAAAATCCCTGAAGAGTACTCTCTGTTCTTTGTGTGCCAGACTTTATAGTGGGGACCGCAGTTACTCAACTGGAAAATTTAAGGGCAATGGCTTTGATTGGATCCTGGAGTGGCAAAGGTCAGGTGTCAGCACCTAATTGCCAAAGTCAGAGTGCACACGCTTCCTGTAATGGTCAGCAGAAGCAGAATAATGAGCAAAATAATCAGACATGAGTAGACCTATGGTACTGGGTGATTCGCCACCAAATTCCTAAAAGTAAAGTAGAGGGAAATCCACAGAACTTATAATGGATCAATAAAAGTTAAAAATGTAGGGACATCGGGAGCCAGGCAGGATGGCTCAGTGGTCTAAAGGGCCTGCTTGGGAAAACTTGGGCAGCTTCAGAAACTGCGGTTCGATCCCCGGCACCACATGCTGCGCCAGCCCTGCCCACAGGGCAGGCTGAGCCGGCCATAAAAATGACTGAATAAACAAATAAAAGTTCTGAAACAAGAAAAAAATAAATAAATAAAATAAATAAAATTATTTTAAAAAATGTAGGGGCAAATGAACAGAAACCTACATTATATCATGGTAAGGGGGAATCAAAGTCCACCAACTAATTCCCGGATTTTGACCAGGTTAGAGTCCTACTAACCCTTTTATGAAGAGAAGGTCAGGTCCCCTTGGGGAAGGAATACGCTGCACCAAAACTTTAAATAGCAAATCTTCCTCCCATCATTCCCCAGAGGGACCTATGACCTTTGGCCTGAGTGACTAAACATTGAGGGAAGTAGAATCGTCGGGCCTTTTAGGGACTACCAAACACTGATTCTGAACTAACACTGATTACAGTGGATCAGAAATGTCATCATGGCCCTCCAGTAAGAGTAGGAGCTTATGGGAAGTCAGGTGATCAGTGGAGTTTTAGCAAAGGTCTGATGTACAGTGGGTCAAACAGTTCCTCAGATCCATCCCACAGTCATATTCACTGTTCCAGAATATATTATGAGGATAGGCATACTTAGTACTTGGTAGCAATTCTCCCATTGGTTTCTTAACGTGTAGTGAGAGTGTTACCATGGGTGGAAAGACTAAACGGAAGCCATTGAAGTTACCTCTTCCTGGAAAAATTGTCAACCAAAGGTATTTCCACCATTAAGGGCTTAAAGGATCCAGGGGTGGTGGTGCCCACCAAATCTCCATTTAATTCTCTGAGTTGACCTGTGCAGAAGATGAATGGGTATTGAGTCCACTGGTCACTGAACGAAGTGGTCACTAGAAGCATGCCTGCAATACTAGCTGTGGTTTCCTTGCTTGGGCAGATTAACTCATCCTCTAGTACTTGGTATGCAGCGACTGGTTTGGCAAATGCATCCTTCTCCACACTGGCCCATGAAGATTACCAAAGGCAATTTGCTTTCAGCTGGTGAGGCCAGCAATATACCTTCCCTGTGTTACATCAGGGTTCTATGAACCCTTGTGTCCTGTGTCACGTCTTCACTCCTAGGGATCTTGCTTGCCTTTCTCTCCCACAAGATGTCACACTGGTCTATTACATTCATGACACTAAACTCATTGTGTTCAGTGAAAGAGGATAGCAACCATGGAGGTTTTATTAGCAAGGCATTTTGGAGCCAGTTACTGGAAAATAAATCCCATGCTAACTTTGGTCCTTCTGCCAAGGATTTGAGGTCCTTCTGCTTCAGTGAAATTTCTACAAGTCCAGTGAAGTGGACAATGTAGAGAGATAGTCTTTTTAAGGTAAAAGATAAATTGTTCCATCTGGAGTCCCCTGTAAAACAAACAAAAAAAAAAGAGGCGCCATCCTTGTGGGTCTATCTGTGTTTTGGAGACGATCCATTGCTCCCTCAGGTGTTTCCCTTTAGCTCAAGAACCGAGTGACTCAGATAACTGCTAGTTTTAAGTGAGGTCCAGAGCAAGAAAATGCTCTACAAGAAGGTCACACTGCTATGCAGGCTTATCTCACATTGGGGCCATATGATCCAGTAGATTTGATAGTACTTACCTTGGTAGTGGTTGGTACAGCTGTTGATTGTAGTCTCTGTCAGGGCCCCATAGGTGAACTGCAGTCATTGCCTTTAAGACTTTGGAGAAGGTCTTTGCCATCTTCTGCAGACAGCTATTTCCCTTGAAAACGAGCTCTTAGCCTGCTATGAGGACTCAGTAGATGCTAAACCCTTGACCATGGGACATTATGTCACCATGAGATCTGAGCCGACTCACATAGCTGACCAACTGAATTATAAGTTTAGAAATACACAGGAACTTTCTATTATTAAACAGAAATGATATATTCATTATTAAGCAAGGAGTGGTCCAAAGGACCTCTGGAACAGCTCCCACATCTGTTATGTAATGCCTATGCTCTTGTAGAGTACACGATATGATCAGCTGTTGGAGGAAGGGACAGCTAGGGCCCCTTGTTTATGGAGGGCTCTGCATGTTATCCAGGCACCACCTGTAAGTGTACATCTGCAGTACTACATCCCCTCTCGGAGACATTCCTGAGGGACAGCAGTGAAGGAACATCATCACCATGGGCAGCACATTGAGCACTGTACTTGGTAGTACAGTATACCTAGAAGGAGAGTTGGCCAGATGTGTGAATGTATAGTGATTCATAAGTGATAGCCAATGGTCCGGCCAAATGGTCAAGACTTGAGAAGGAATACAGCTAGAAAATTGGCACAAAGATATTTGTGTAAGAGGTATGGGGGTACATCTCTGTATAAGGATAAAATGATGTACAAATATTTGTTTCCTGTGAAAATGCTCACCAAATGGTAACATCAACAAAAGATGGCTATCGTGATTTGAGGTTTTTGTAAAAGAAACAGTATAATACAGGGCACATTTTATAGTAGTGGTATATAATGAATCACCCAAGAATTGCATGCAAGAAATGCCAGAAATCTGTCCACACACTTAAAAACTAAAGGCTTCAGCTGAGGTCCTAGATCCTAATATCCTGCATGAATTCAGTTGAAAACCTAGAGCTCCTAACATGCCTCCCACAAGTCCAGCTGGAGACCTATGCAGGGCCATTTCATGGAACTGTTCTGGAAAGGCCCAAAGGCTAGGGGTGGAAGTGAGGAAGTCTATGCAAGTGGCATGAAGGATCTGTGCTAGTAGGTTGAGGGATCTGAACTGGAGCTGAAGCAATGCTCGAGATAAGCATCAGAGCTTCCCCCAAAGTACCATAGCCATCCTCGGCAACAGTGAGGGCCTCAGCTCCTCCAGCGATGAGGAAAGCTAGGTTCCCATCAGGAAAGCCAATTCGACAAGCTTCTCCATGAAGCTGAGCAGTTAACCATCTTCCCTTCTGGAACAAGGAAGCAATGTTCATCATTAGGACCAAAGCGCCTCCACAGTTAGTCAGGAAAGCTAGCATGACAAGGTCCTCCAGCAGAACAGCCCAAGAGAGCGAGCAGCCACCAATGGCTTCGCCAAACGTCATCCCTAATGACATTTTTTTGGCATCTGCTCCTGTTCTGCCTTTTATGTTGATGGCAACAACGCTGGGTTGGCCACCAGCACCCAGCACTGTGCTACTTTAATTCACCTGGGTGTTATAAGTTGACTATCATTTGGAAATCCACTACAGTTCCTTTAGTAGTTAACTCGATAAGATGACCTATTCTGTGGAGAGTGGACAGTCTCCTTCTTCAATCACTCCTTATGGTCCAACATGAGCCTGTGAATAGAGTAGCCATGGTGGGAAAGATGGAGGTTATGCATGGGCTCATCAAGGTGGAGTCCCACTCAACAAAGCAGCTGACTGACTCATTATGCCAGCAGCAGGGATCAACATTAAGCTCCCAATATGGCACTATTCCCCGGGATGATTATCCTATGACCTGGTGACAGGTTATTAACATTGGAACACTTCCACTGTGGAACGGACTTCTATTGTCCTCACTGGCATAGACACATAGTTTATGTATGGATTTACCTTTCCTACGCATTAGTGTGCTGGCCAAAACTGCCATCTGTGGATCCACAGAATATTTTATCCACCATCATACAATCCCATGTAGAATTCCCTCTGAGCAAGGAAGATATTCTATAGCAAAGAAGTGAGTTGACACATCTTTTATCTCAAATTTCAGAGTGGCTGGTTTCCTAGAAAAGTGGGATGGTATTATTGAAGGCACAGTTATGGTGCCAGCTAGGTGGCAATAGCTGGCAGGGCTGGGTATAGTATTTCAAAAGCCTGCCTATACTTTGAGTGACTATCCACCATATGGCCCTATGTCTCTCACAGCCAGAATTATGCTGTAGAAAATCCACCATAAGGGAATTTGGTAGCTCTGACAGCTCAAAGGGGGAATGGGAAAGGATGGACTTCCTCCTGTTCTTTGGAGGAGCTCCAGTCTCCTCCACTTCAGGCATCATCTCCTGGCTCCTTGCGTAGACTCTCCACCTTTTACTTCAGATCCTTCAGGCTTCCAGCACAGGCTCTTTAGTTTTCCCTTTCAGTCCCATCGACCTCCTGATACAGGCTTCTGTGGGACATCACAGTGAGCTCCAGATCTTGGACTGAACCCTTCGGTCTCCAGTGTGCAGACGCCCTCTTCACGCTTCCTGATCCGACTCTGCAGTTGACCATTGTAGGCCAGTCTTGCAATTTCTTACAATTTGAACATCTTGTGTTGTATTGGCTCCTCTAGTACAACCCTGACTAATATAGACAGTCTTGTAATTTCTTCTACATTTGTGTATCTTGTGCTCTGTTTCTCTAGCAAAGCCCTGACTGATGCAAGTCATTAAGAGTCAATTGACTTTCTGAATTTGAAACATTCAAAAGCGAAGTGATGACGGACTGAAAATGCTGAGGACTTGACATATTTGAAATTACCTGAATCAGTTCCCACCATGTTCCCTAGATTATGTCCCCTATATTAGTTCTATAAAATAAAGATGTACAGACTAAGAATAGACAAGTCACTAACCACAGTCATATAACAAGAAAATGAAGGATTCTTAAACTTTAACAAAATGTCATGAGATAAAGTGTTCTAGTAGATAAATTACCATAAGTACAGCTCTGGCACTGAGCTAGAAAGAAAGAATTTTATTCTCCAGAAGATTAACACAAACAGGATTTCACTCTTAATTAAGTGTTAGAACAAATCCAAAAACAGCCCCGTATCTAATGTCCACCCTTGGAAGAGCTCACACCAGTCCTGAGACTATGTCTCCATCCCCTTGTTCAGCTGTAGCACTGTATTTATGTGCTTTGTGCAATGCCTAGTAATTAAATGCTAATTCACTGGTGCTCCTTCATTTACTTTATGGCTGTTTTCTTATAAATATTTTTATTATCTTCATTAATAATTAAAATTTACCATGCGGTTTCCAAAAATATTTCTTCATTGGAAATAAACAAGAAATAACAAGTAACTATTACCACTGCAGGATGCAGGGCAGCTCTCATTTCTCTGTGTTCGCCTCATGTTAGGAAAGATATTGGAAAATATTTATGTACAAACATTGGAAAAGAACAGGGATGAGTGGGAAAAAAAGAAAATAAGTGAAATAAAAATACACATACACATAAAATCGGTAAAATAGTCATACTTCTGTCTTTTAATTCATTGCAAAAGCTGGTTTGTGTTTTTATTATTTGTTCAGTTATTTGTGTCTATCTCTTGCAATATGAGCAAATCATTTGAAGATTAACATATCGCTATGTTAATCATTGCTAATCTCTTACTATCTTGTTCTCAGATTCTGTGCTTTTTTTTCTTTTTTGTCTGTGTGGGTCTGTGTATGCATGCCTTTCCCTCCAAAGGATGTACACAGCAGGAATAAAGAGTCTTGTATATTATTTTAATACTAAATGCATAGAAACGTTATGACATCGACCCAAGTTACATTTGCTCTCTACAATGATTTGCAAGAGATTCTCAAAGTGGTACAATTAGCTCCTAGACAATTTTTAGTGAGGCAAGCTGCTGCCTGGGTAAGCTTGGTCATGCACCTGCTGCTCCTGCATTTCCAACTTTTTCTCCAAGGGCTGACAGTGTCATCAGTTTTCTGTGCCCTATGACATTCTTAGAGTCCCCCCTTATGACAGCAACATCACTTGTTGAAAAATATACTATTCCATTTCTTTTCCTAAAGTGTGAGTATACATTTTTGGCCAAATATGGCTGAAGGATATGGATATGGCTGAAGTTGGCTGTTAACTTAATTGGCCTAAATGATACTTAGGAAGCTCAAGCATGCTCCTCTAGGTGGGTGTGAGTGGTCCTGGGGCACAGCCTGTGGAGCTGTGTCTGAGGCCTGCTTCCTTCCTCTTGGGCTCTTCTCCTTTTGCTCTGCTTCCTGGATGCCACAAGATGAACAGATTTCTTTCCCCATGTTATTTTCTACCATGGAATCACCAAACCCTATATTAAGACCTCTGAAACTGAATCAAAGTAAACCTTGTCTCCTTCAAATTGTACATGTGTGGCATTTTACCTTCACAAGTATTATATATATTATTTATATTA
Organism: Myocastor coypus; assembly: GCA_004027025.1. Taxonomy (NCBI): domain Eukaryota; kingdom Metazoa; phylum Chordata; class Mammalia; order Rodentia; family Myocastoridae; genus Myocastor; species Myocastor coypus. The sequence continues at coordinate 73,089 of PVJA010001726.1, read as the reverse complement.
TACCATATTATATCATATTATGTATTATATTATATACTTTACTAAAGGAGAGTATGGTAAATGGTGCAACTTCCATAAGAAATACTGCTTCTCACTGTCCACTTCCATGAAGCACTTGCTGTTAACTGAAACTATTCCTTTTTTCTTATTTTGTTTCATTTTATTTTATTAATTTCAATAAGAAAGAAATAGCAATGAGGTAGTTTCAAAACTCATCAGTAGGACAGCGATAATAATCCATAGAATGCATATCCTTGTCTTCATAGTAGTTGTTCAGAGTACAAGATGCAGACCTAAACTTCCTAAACACTATTGATACAAATATTGCTTCTTTTTGAACTAAGATAAAGTACTGAAACTACTTTTAAAGTTTCCACATTCATAACTACCATGTAATAATAGCTGTACAGAATCAGGCAAAATAAAATTATTAAAGGGGTGAAAATACATTACTGAATTGCTACTTCAGATGCTGATTAGAATTTTAAAAGGTGCCTAATGCAAAGTGCATTGATTGTATGCTATGTATGATGGCTGGGGTTGCTCCTGGACAGTTCAAATAAAATCCATACACGGATATCCAAAATCAGCATATGCAAATAGCTCTATTGTCTCTCTAGACCACTTAACTTCATTATGCATATTTCATGTAATGATAAAATATTTACGTTTTCTGCCTACATAAAAATCTATCATCCAACCTATATTGAATCTTTGTCTTTTTGCTTGCTATTTCTTTGAATAAATGCCACCTTATTTGATCTACTAGTTTCCCAACTTAATTAATTGTCACTCTCCTTATAGCAATGGAGTTCAAGTTGGGCCTGTGGAGACCCAAATGAAGATCTTTTATTTTTGGGGGGCAGGTTTTCAATGAGGCAGAAGTGGAGAGTGAGATGCTGTGTGATTGCACTTAAGAGAAACAGATGATTGCATGCCTGACCTTTCCTACAGCTGGAGCAGGCGTGAGCCTAGGACACAGGTGCAAATGAATAGTCAAGGACAGCCATAAGGAAGAAGCAAGAAGATGTAAGGGTTCTTTACTTTATTGCAAAAGACCACAATCAATAGGAAATATTTTGACTATGTTTTATGGAATAGAAATAAATTTCCATAATCTAAGAGAATGTTTTGTTTTGAGATTATCTTACAAGGGAGAAATATTGACTAGTACACTTCATACTTAGCAACAGTGATTTTATCTATTCAACTAATCTGATTTTTACACTGATGAGAGGATAATATTTGTTATTTGTCTTTGTTGTAAGGGCAAGGATAATGAAGCTAATAGATATTAATTGATTTGAACACTGCTATCTGGTAGTGCACTTAAACGTTGTAGTATCTCTGGCACCAAGTCCCAAAATTTTATTTCTATACTATATAATCTCTGCTTTACATAAGATGTAGTGTACTGTGAAGTTTCCAAAGCAAGGTAAGTGTTTTCAGTCTCCAAGGAGAGTCTGAAATTATATTAATTATAGAATAATTACATAATTAGCCATGGTACTGAGAGTATGAGACAGGTGTGAGTATGTATTTAAATTTTTTCATCAGTGTTACAAGGAAGAAAAATCTCATTCATATTACAAATGACACACAGGTAAGGTTCTACAGATAAGACCTACTTAAAATTGAGTCTCAAAAGATGAGAGAGATTTGGATATTTACAATGAGATGTGGGATATCGGAAATCTATTTTAGGCAAAAGTGAAGCTAAAACCAAGAGCAAAAAAAAAAGTAGTTCAATAAATGTAGACACCTTAATATTAGCAGGTAGCCACATGTCAATTGATATATTTTGGCTTTCTAGACAAATTCAACTTTACTTCTTCCTGTGATGAGATATGTCCAATATAATTAAATAAATTGCTTAACTTCCCTCACAACCAACATACAATCTTCTGTAAAACTGGAAATAGTTTGCCTATCTAGGCATAAGAAATATATAATAATATATATTATGCCTCCTGCGCCTCCTTAGAGCAGCGAGGATATTGTAATTACTTAATTCCCTGGGCACTGGAATGAGTGCATGCTTATCCACCTCTGATTCTGGCACAGGATAACATGTGAATGTGAATCACATCATGGAAAAGGTGGACTATAAAATATTTTTGCAAATAAAAGAACACATTCATGATAATATTAAGTATCTAAGGCGGTACCTTAACCTGAGGTTCCTATACCATTATATTCTTCTTTACTTTTCCATGTGGAATTTTCCAGTTTTTTGTTTTGTCTGTTCACATATTTACAAGGTCTCTGCTTGCTTATATGTATTGATTATTGTCATTATTATTATTTCATGATATATCTGCTATCTCAGTAAGCCACAGAACTTATTTCCTCATCCTCTATTATTTAAGTAATGGCCCCATTTATTTTTTGTGGTTTTTCTTTTTGTTTGTCTGTTTGTTTGTTTTTTGGCAGGACTGGGGTTCAAACTCATGACCTTGCACTTGCCACGCAGTCACTTGTGCCATAGAGCTATCTCCACAGCCCCTACAGCCCCATTTTAAAAGGCACTGCATGTTTCTCTTTCCCTGATGGGTCTGACTAGGTACATACCTAACCCTTGGGTATGTGAAGCCAATGGTATAACTATTGCTTTTCCTACTGCCTTTTTATTTTACTTTACTGTTGAAGGCTTTGAAGAGGTGAGTTGACTTAAGAAATTTCTATTTCCTATGGCATTGAAGTTGGGAATGATGTCACACATGGGAAAGTTTGCAGTGTTTGATACCTGGTGGCCCAGTCCTTTAAGGAGTCAGAGGGGGATTTATGGAGTGATTTGCAACTAATCTCTTCATTGGCAACAGCCACCACTTACTTCTAATTTTTATTTCATTTTATCTACATTATTTCTAGTATCACCAGTGTACCGATGGGAAAAAACAAACAAACAAACAAACAAACAAACAAAAACAGAAAACACCCTTTTCCCACACACAGAACTGAGGGATTCTAAGGAGAGTTATTTATTTTGTATTAATTTATTTCCTTCGCAGGTGTCTTCTCCCATTATGACTTTAAATGAGTCAATGCAAATAGATGTTGAAATGCAGTTTAGCTGCATTTCTTGAGTTCATCTTGGACACACACTTTAATGGTAGTTCTAAACATTTTTTTTTAATTCACGATTTCACTGAGATAAATCAAGCATTCTCTTACCACGAGCTGCACTCCATTTCAGTGTGATCATTGATTCTGTTTCCTATAAGAACCGAAATCTGTTGCTAGTTCAGATCTGTCCCCAGTCATGTGCATGACACTGGTAATCCTCTTCAGGTTCAACCTTTAACAAAATTCCATTTACTTGTAAAATAAACAAATCAACTGCAGGAATTTCGGTGACGACAGTGTGGAGCTTGAACTACAGCCTGGATATTTTAGCCTCGGTGACTTCTTGTTAAAGGCCATCCAGACGCTGCTGTCTGGGCAGCCAGTACTTGCATCTTTGTTAGTCCTTGGCATGGTGTGGGTAATTCCACAATTCTTGCCTTTTACCTTCACTCCATTGTTCAACCATTATACTGTTGCCCCCATTCCTTGCCTCTATGCCCATCAGAATGGTTTTACTACCCCAAGGTTCTGGTTTGCGCTATCTGCACCTAGCTTCTGTTCACAACATTATTGTTTTTTTTTGGCCAAACATCTTACCTGACAACACCAAATGTAAAGATTATATTGGCATCATATTTTATCAGAGTTATGCAGATTTCTCACAGTGATTTGTTTCCTACATAGTTTGACCAACAGAGCAGGCATTGGTGTCATAACCTAGGGAACTGAGCTTAAACTTGTGGCAGTAGAAAGTGCTTACCAAGATGTAGAGATTGCATGGGATAGTTACATAGAGAACAGTCTTGGGAGAGTTAGTAGAACACTTAAAGGTAGAAGACAAGATTTCGTTTGGAATGTCAGTAGTTATAAGGGATTAGTTACATGCTAGTTGAATCTCTTTTATAGATGTCCATAGTTTTAAAAAATTATGTAAAAGAGTAAAAGATTATCTTTCTTTCTTTTTTTTTTTTTTGTCTTTTTGAGACGGGGTCTCGCTGTACAGTCCAGGCTGGCCTTGAGCTCAGTTTTGTAGCCCAGGCTGGTCTTGAACTCTCACCGATCCTCCCACCTCATCCTCCCGAGTGCTGGGATTACAGGTGTGCACCACCATGCTCGGCTAAGATTATCTTTCTGATACTCAATTTCTGCAAGTTGGAGACCAGTTTGGGGTAAAAAGTGATCAAGGTAAGCCTGATCTTCACAGTGAGATCCTGTCTCAAAAAAAAAAAGAAACAAACAAAACCAAAAAACAAACCTCTCTGGAGGTGGCATGCCTATTGTGTCCTGGCCTTGTTATTGATATTTGTGTAATCTTGGCAAATTCATAATCTTTATGCATCTCTCAATGTTTTAAAATGGAAATAATCGAACATGCCTTTGATAGTTGTTGAAAAAAAGAGGAAGCTGAGCTGGAGAAACCTTTGTCATGGACAGTGCAGTTTAAGAACTGATAAGGAAGCCCAGAACATAGAAAGTGTTCAATTCACCACAAGCCATCACCACAGTTAGCATCATCACAGTGTTATGTATTTTGTTATTCTGCCTGTCAACTGTATTAAATAATAATATCCATGCAGCAGAAACAAAAATTGTTATCCATTTTTCAAGTGAATGTGTGTTGTGTTTGAAATTGGCAGAGTTGTACAGAGATATAGACACATGATACCGCCTTTACTTTTTTTCCTTAAGTTCATTTTAGCACTCAAATTAGATGACCTGTGTGTACACTGTGGAATAGGAAAGAGAAATGGGAGGACATTTGCTCACTCTTTGTATCTTGCTCTTTTTGTCCTAGAAAATCATGAAAAAGGACAGGAAGCTGCACCAAAACATTGTAAAGATTAAAGCCCAAAGCCATATCTATCTTGCCCCACCAGCCATCCTTCCCAGAGTGAAACTGATATGCTACCTCTAGGCAGGAAGTTGAGAATTCAACCCTACCACTTAGTACCCAGGTTCTTTTCCTGCTGATCAATTCTGACCTTCTGTTTTGAAGTTTAAAAGTCTCCAAAGCCTCTTTGGACATCAAATAGCTCTTACCAAATGCCATTTGAGCAATTTAAATGCAAATGAATTGGCAATATTTGGGCTGCTTCCAGTTAACTTGCATGTGTTTTCCCAAATGAAAGCAAAATCTGGGCAGGAGCAACGCTTTGTTCTGGACTCTGTGGTGTCAAAGGAAAATTGCACAGGACACTTGTTAAATATGGCAATACAGATTTTACTCTAGCCACAGCAGGAGAAAAGTAAAAAAAAAAAACAAAAAAAAAAAAAAAAACTTCCTTCAGAAGAACGAGTTCAATTGTATTGAAACAATAGTGTATTGAAACAATAGTGTATTGAAACAATAGCTGGGGACATTTTTAGTACTGGAATGAGCTAGTGGAAAATTATTGGAGGGCCAGGTGTGGTGGCACATGCCTGTAATCCCAGCATTCAGGAGGCTGAGGCAGGAGGATTGGTGTAAGTTAGAGACCAGCCTGGGCTACAAAAGTGAGCTCAAGGCCAGCCTGAATTGCATAGCGAGACCCTATCTCAAAAGACCAAAAAAAAAAAAAAAAAAAAAAAAAAGTAAATTACTGGAGGACATTAACATAGAGGGGGCAGGTTGAGGGCATCCATGGCCACCAATGTCCTTTACTGAGGTTAGGCTACTGTTTTCTGGGCAACACCTGGAGGTAGCAGTCTTTTTCTCCTTGGTTATCTAATGTTCCCAAGTTCTGCAGGTCTCATTCTTCTGTTATGACGTTGCAAGGGCTGGATACAAGTTTGTATCCTAAAGGAGCAGGAAGATAGATAATTCAAAGTCACACATTTCATAAATTAAGTGCTCAAAAACGGCGTTCTGCAGAGGCTTATAATTAAAGATTTGTTCAGAATTTTTCTGGGTATTTTTCTAGATTTAATCAAGTTCAAGGAACAATAAAGACAATCTTGGTCAGTGGTTTTCAAAGCAAAGCAACAGCAACAAAAAATTCAAGTGTAATGAAAATTCATGCTCTGTATATAGTCTCTTCTGAGTTCAGAAGAGTAGAGGGGATCATTTTCTTGTTTTTTTCATTTAATTTTTTTTTCCTGTGTGTGTGTGTGTGTGTGTGTGTGTGTGTGTGTGTGTGTTACCAGGGATCATAGTTAGGATCTTCGCTTGTCAGGCAAGCACTTACTCCGATGAGCTATCTCCTCAGCCCAAGGAGAGTAGTTTCATCTAAGGAAAGAATATTGTTTAAAAGGTCGAGTGAGATAGTACAGAGAACTGAGCACCTGCTTAGGCAAAACACAAGGACCAGGATTTGATTCCTGGCACCACATTCCAAACCAGCCTTGTCCCAGGGCATGCTGAGCCAGTGACTGCGCCCACGCCTGGTGATGCAAGCTTGTGATTCCAGCACTGGGGAGGCTGAAATCAGGAAGATCACTACAAGTCAGAGTTGCATAGTGAGACGCTGCATCAAATACATTAAAAAAAAATTGCTCAGACATGGGCATACAAAGAGTTGTGAACCTGAAAGAACAGATAAGGAATCATAGTCGTGCTTCTTTCTTTCTTTATTAGTTATATGGACAATCTTATCAAATTCTGCTGCAGCTTTTGAGCCTTAGTGTCTTCATCTGTAAAATGAGGAAGCTGTTATCTAAGAATCTGTAGTGATCATTCCTATGATTTTCTATGATTATTTGACTCTATTCAACTCTTGTGGGGAAAGATGTAAGGGAGATAAATGTATCTCCTTCAGAAATAAGCCTTTTTAATTTGTGAAGATTTTCAAATAGACCTTGTGAGAAATCATGGAAGAGAAGAGTTGTCATCACCTGACAGTGGCATCAGAGCCTGCGGGATGCAAACTGTTGGAAATAGGAAAACCACAGGTGAATCTTTTGTCTTTGATGTTCTGGGAAATATATTAGGGTCCTGAAATTTTCTAGGAATGTTAATAAAATGAAGAAGTATGTCCATGTTTTTACAATTACAATGTGAACAACTTTGAGTTACCACACCAGGTAGCCTAATTCTCTCAGTAATGTAACAAATACATATTAAAGAATAAGTGTCACAGAGTCAGAGACCAGTAGGAATCCAAAAGACTGGATGAGGACCGATCTGTGAACCTCTGCCAAGAAAACTGATGTCTGATAGCTCACATTGGTGTTTTCATTCCTCTCCATCGTCCATAAAATAAATTGGCATACACCCAGGCATTGGGGCGGAGGTGCTTGTGGGTAAATCATTGAAGGGCAAATTTATGAATGGATTGAAAAGTATCCAAGGAGAAGAGACATAAAAGTGAAGGAGAAAAAGAACCCAAAATGATGTTGGTAGAAGAGGTGAAAGATTATTTTAGCCACTGGTAGCCAAGTGACCTTCACAGTTGAAAGAAAAATATGACAGAATTGGTTTGATCAATCTTATATACCTATATCTATTAATCTAAACTGATCTGATGATGAAAATATGTAATATAACCATGGTTAAATTTAAATAATAAAAATATTAAATCATGAAAAAAAAGAGACAGAGTTGGAATAAAATGTTGGAAGCCAGTATGATCATTTAGATGCCCTCACAAATTAGAAAATACTTTGAATTATGAGATGAACCTGGGCCCAGAAACTATATGATGTTGCCTTTACCTGTGTCTGTTATAGAGAAAATGAGGCACTTCTGATTTCTCTCAGATTTAAGAATATCTGCATCCTGGGCATCATCTCCATTTTGAACTGTGTTGCTAAAGCACCTTTCAGGATCCTATCTTCCAAGATCAGTTCAAAGCTACTGCTCATCATTCTTGTGTACCTTGATCTCAGTAGTATCTGAGTTCCTACAAGTATATAGAGAAAAACCACCCAATCTATTGCTGCTTTAATTTTGCATTGTAAAGTAACTGCTTTATATAATAAGGTAGTTACTCTTCTAGCCTGAAACACAGAATTAATCTTGATCTTACTTTGCATCTTCAAAACTTCTAACACTAGAATAAGCACATAGTGCAGATACTAAACTCTACTTGCTTGTACATTTATCTAGGTAGCATTTTAACGACAAATTCTATTGGAACTTCACAGAAAATTTGTATAAGCAATTATTTGTCTAAAATACACCCTACAATGCTTTTTTATATGTACATATATACTTAACCACATTTGTTAGACTCATACTTATGCCTCCTTTCCCTTACTCTTTATATATGATATATTTTATGTGGATATAACACATAAAATGTTGATCTTGAATATTTCCTACTTAGTATGACTTTAATATCAAGAACATTGATATAGAAGCAGCTCTGATGGCCGAGTTGCATCCACTTTGATGCTAAGCACAAGGGAAACATTGAAACACAACCCTTTCTCTAAGCAAAGTGTGCTTTGGTTTGTACAATGCGTTGTGCTTCAGGTGCCAAGTCCGAAACACCAGGAGAATTAATGTAATAGCACAGGTAAAGTGCTTTAGACTCCTCAGAGGAAGTTTCCCAGCCTCATTAAAGTTAATATTGTTCCAGTTATACAGTTTCGTTTAAAAAACAGCAAAACAATGTTTTCCTATTTTCATTACTAATTTCTACCGGCTTGACAGAGGAATCTGTGCTCTGCATTTAAAATTTCTGTCACCTTTTTGGGTCATGGAATTGCATGTCTGAATGGCCTGCACCAGAATATATATGAGCATTCATTATAGGATACACAAGCACACATATTTTTGCAATGTTCACGTGCATACAACATTTGTCATTGTGAACTTTATTTTCTGTGATTACTTCGTATTTCTTATTGAATTGTCACTGTCTCAGAAGCATGAGACTTTATTATCTGGGAAATTGATTTCTTCCCAGACACTAGCACAATGACGGGCATAATAAGAGTATCATAAAAAATGAAGGAATGAATTAGTTAATGAAAGAATATTTACTTGATGAAAAATAGAAGAGGCACGGAATCCAGCTGGCCTCTATATTCTGATAGCGAGATCCCATAAACAAGCTTTCAGAATTCTAATTAATATTTCAACTTTCTATTTCAAGCAATCTACATTTATTACAATACACATATTTCAATGGAAATCACTGTATGCTGACCTTTGAAAACCTCTGTGATCTATCTTCTGATTATGTCTTTGGTTTAAACTCTTACTGCTCCCTCCCCACAGGCCTCCTCCGCTCCAGTTTCTCTGAATCTTGGTACTTCTCATACACAGTAGGCCCTCTCCAGTCTTAAGTGCTTTGTATTTGTTATGCCTTCATTCTTCAGGATCTGACCTGAAATGCTCTATTTAGTCATAGTCATTTGCTTAGCCCAAATGTTATTTCCACAGAATAGACCTTAGAGATTACCCTATAAAAGCACCACCCTTATTGTCTGTTTCTTCTACAAAGTAATTTATTCTGTACAACTCTTATCAACACCCAATATTTTTGTGTATGTATTCATTTGAATGTGATCAGTAATTTTATAAACTACTTATTTAGTACAGGGTCCCACTATGCCACTCAGACTCATAGTGGTCTCACTGTCTAAGCCTCCCCAGCCCTGGGATTAGAAGCGTGCAACACCATGCCCCAATTTGGCGGCTCAGTGAAGGGTCAGCATAGTGTATGGTACCAAGGATCAAACCCAGGTCTTTGCACTTCAACAGTCAAGCATTCAGATCACCAAGATATCTCCCTGGACCAATTCATTCATTACTATAATGTCTGCTTCATGGGAACAAAGTTATTTCCGCCTTATTGCTCCATCAATTGTAATAACTATGCATAGTAGGTGGTGTGTATATACCGAGTGGTAAATGTATGAATAAATTAATAACTGGACATGTTTTGTAGATGGAGCATGGTAACATGAGTCAAAAGACCTTTAATTATACATATATATTACATATATATATATATATATATATTGCATACATTTTTTTACTTTTATTACTTTTAGTAAGAAATAACAATGTGGTAGTTTCAAAACATATTAGCAGTACATTTCCAATAATTGACACATTGCATATTGTCCTCGTAGTAGTTATACAGACCACAGGGTGTAGACACAATAAATTTTCTAATTGATACTGGTATGGAAAGAAAACAATTTCTTTTCTTTGAACTGAGAAAGTAGTTGCATACATAGTCCAATGTTCCATAATTGCATTGGGTTACCCGTGAAACTGGAAACGTTCGAGGCTGTTAATTTAAGCCTCTTATATCTCATCAAACTAATCTAGCTCTGTGTTGTATGCCTCATAATTAAGCCTTTCCACTGGGTGATCAAGGGCAAGTCAAAGCAAGTCCTGTATAACAAAACATTCATCTTGTGTATCTTCCAAGGTCAAATCCCCTCAGGATTAACTTTGGAACCATATACAGTGCTTTGTAGAACTGTTGTTAGTGTCAGCCTTCAGGACGAGTCACAGCCATTGCTTGACCAGTTTGCTTTCTCTGAAAGCCTGAGAGAATGTTTTCTCTCCCGGTCACTCTCCTTAGACACACTATAATTCATTTATCCCTCTTCTCTGAGGTCCCATAATCTCCTTGAACAGAAAGTTTGGGACACCACTGAGTTATAGGATGTTACACACAGGTTCTCTTATGTCCTGAGACCTCACTGATCTTGAAGGGCTAGGACCAAAATGTTAGCTATCCTCATAGCCTTTCTTTTTTTCCAATTTTTTGTCTGTAAACTTACATTCTCGACCCCTCAGCAGAGAAGCTTCATGATACTATTACTCTATAATAGAGGTAACTGAGCTTAACATCACTGTCTTTCTGAATACCAAACATCTTTGACTTAGTTTGAAATTGGTATTTTCCATCAATCATTAATATTCTAATAAATCTCTGTAGAATGTGATAAAAGCAGTTATACATTTTTACGCAGATATTTAGAAATACAAGGATGTACAAAATTGTAGCCTATCAAGCCTATGATATTGTGCCTAGTCTCTTACTCTCAATTAATAACCTTTTTTCCTTTTTTGTTAACCAACCACTTACTTAAGAGAGTGTTGCAGCAACTGAGTTTACATTAGAAGCAGTACACATCTAAAAGACCAAAATGATAAGCATTCCAAGCATAGTTTTAGTGTTGCATGTTGCTATCATCAATGTTAAAAACCTTTTGAAGGTTCTTAGGACCAATATCTGGTTCATCCTGTGTACAGAAGTGCATGTTTTTGCTCCTGCTATGCTTCCACTCTTTTCTGCTTCCAGTCAATTTGTTGTTTAAAGTATAAGTCTTTGATTTCCATTCAGCATGCCCTTCCATTTATTTTTTCTTCTTTAGAGTTCTTACACTAGGGAGACTATATGATATTTATACATGTGGGTCTGGTTTACTTCACTTATGAGCATATGTTCAATGTACATCCATTTATATATGAAGACTTCCAGTTTATCATTCTTCATAGCTGAGTAATATTCTATTGTATAAAAATACCACATCTTGTCAGACATGGTGGAACACAACTGTAATCCCAGCACATGGGAGGCTGAGGCAGGAGGATCAGTGTGAGTTCAAGACTAACCTGGGCTACAAAAGTGAACTCAAGGCCAGCCTGAACTGCATAATGAGACCCTGTCTGAAAAAGACAAAAAAAAAATCTAAAATTACACATCTTTTTCAACCATTCTTCAAAAGATGGTCATTGTGGTTGTTTCCAAGATTTGGCTATTACAAATTGGGCTGCTATAAACAGGTACACAGATATCACTATGGTTTGATGTTTTCAGTTCTTCTGGGAAAATTTCCAGTAGGGGGATAGCTGGATTGAAATGGATTTCCAGCTCTAGTAATTTACAGAGCCTCCGCACTGCTTTCCACAGTGGCTGCACCAGTCTGCATTCCCACCAGCCGTGAAGAAAGATTCTTTTTTTCCCAACATTTGTCGCTGGTTGATTTCTTTATGATAGTCATACTTTCTGTGTTAAGATGACTAAGTGTTGTTTTAACTTGCATTTCATGAATGGCTAGCAATGTGGAGCATTTGTTTATGTATTTGTAGGCTTCTTGAATTTCTTTTTCTGAGAAGTGTGTGTTCATCTCAGATGCCCATTTCTCTTTCGGTCTTTGAGTTTTGGGGCCCTAATAGTTTTTAGTACTTTATAAATTCCAGATAGAAGACCTTTGTCTGAATAATTATCAGTTAAAATCTTTTTGAAATTTGTGGGTTGGTAATTTCTTTTGACCTGCAAAACTTCTTAGCTGGAGGAGGTCCTATTTGTTGATGCTTTCAAGTGTTAAATGCAAATTTTGATCTTAAATACCTCTTATATTTTTCATATCCATATTCTGTCAATTCTAATCTAACACCAACTTTATTTCAATTCTTTGATTCGTAAGTCCTCCCTTCAAAAAATGCAACTTACTCTATCACTGTGTTTAACATGTAAAATTTTCTGCTGATAAAAATAATTGATTTCAGTCCAAGGTGCATAGTGAGAAATGAAATTTTTGTATGAAATACATAAATAAAAAAGTAAAGAAATAAGTATTCTTATCAATAACACTCTTCCCTTGCGAGCTAGACTATTTCGCTGGATTTCACCTTTTGAAAGCGAGCACTCCTATTTTTGCCATCATTTATACTAGGTATAAATACAAAATGTAGATATGATTTGTATGAGCATGAAGAAGTTATCCAACCAAGAATGAAAATCCCTGTTCATAGGAGTTGCCAATTACTGTGGTGCAAGTATTCCCACCACACCAATTTTGCATTACCATGTTGAAGTCAATGAACACACAGTTGGACTAGAACTGTTCACAGTAAACCATCTTAGAAGGGCCTAGATGCATCACTGCTGCCAGTCTTACCGAGACAAGCTGGAGAGAATTCCTTGACTGTCCCTTTCTCCTGTGCCTGTTGGAGAGGTATGGGCTTTGGGCCACATCTACTGGGCTCCTAGTCTCTTTCCTTAGCTCACCCTCAGCTTCCTGAGCATGCACTGAGAGCACTTGCTCTTGTCTCCCCATAGCCTTCCAACTATGTCACTGTTGCTCCCCACAACACTCAGGCAGGAGTACAGCTCAGCTTCCAGTGTGGCTGTGCAACTCCCCACCACTGCACTTCATGGAGCTGCTGCCACCTCTCTGCAACAGTAGCTAGAAAACTTACTTCAGTGGGGCGAAGAGCAGAGAGGGATCTGAGCCCATTCTATTATAGCCTTCATGTGCCCTGGGCATAGTAAGCTGTGATTAATGGCATTAGCACAGCTTGCCCCTGCCTAAAGATTCCCCACCTTTACCCTCCCACTTCTATGGAGACTTGAAAGCTATCAATCAAGAAGCTGCATCTTCGGGTGTTCTGAGGGTTGGCCACCACCAGCTGCCATCTTTGGGAAATGTCTTGAACTTGAACCAATCAGCAGGCTCAAATTAGAAGCTTAAGTTTAGTTCAAGTTTGAACCAATCAGGGGTCCACATTGTCCAATCACAGACTTGGTGTAACTATGCAAGCAACACTATCCTCCCACCCCTCTAAGCAGCCTGGCAGCCTCTGGTGCACTGATCACCTCATGCTGCAGCACAGATCCTGTGCAAATAATGCCTCACTCTAGTCATCTTGTAAATCTATTCACATTTAATTTCTCCAGTGGGGAGACTCTGAAGTTTCAGTGAATCTTTTCAGTTATATTGAGCACTGTGGGTAGAATGATAGTTTTATAGAAGAGGTATAAACACTAGGGAATGTTAACCTTCAATTTCTCTTGGAACCAGCAGTTGATTAAGATTAGTAATGGAGACCAGCACTTGTGTGGGCATCCAGCAGGACGAGACCAACAAATGATAGTGTTAACCAATGACAACCAGCATTAACAGTCTCACTGGGGACATCAGGGCTCAAAGGTGTAACACTAAGGACAGAGGAACATTGGAACTCAAAACCTGAAACCAATAGCAGAGTTATACTTTACTGGTTTATGATATCTATCTGAGCTGAGCAAAGAAACCTTCTACTGATTCACAGAATTATAGATGTATTAATTTTAGCTGGATATCTTTCTTAGAGTCCAGCCCATTTGCTCTGTGTAATATGAAAAATACACTAGTAGTTTTCAGATGCTTTAAGACCTGGTATACCTCATGCTTCCAAGTTTAAGGTCAGATTCTTTAATATGCCTTGATTTAGGATTGTACCCATTCAACTTTGCCTCCTCTTTGTCCATACCTCCTCCGGGCACTGTATGCTTTCAGCCCTCTACCAGAAGGGCTGGATGTTCAGGAACTATGTTAAGCTCAACACTGAAGACTGATTTCTTAGTATTTCACTTGACTTAGATAAATCGATGAACTTAAAATATTATATTCTTGTCTACAAAGCTTTTGACCCGCTAATATTATTTGACTCTGTATTTGTGTAGAATGTGAGAATATTTCTGGCTTAGCATTTAACCTGGAGTAGAGCATTATGGATGTTGTATTATGTATGGTGCATTATTATTCAATTGCATTTCCCCTGGTACAAAGCTGGCAGTCAGCTCCTCTGTGACAGATGTGCTTGCTTTGGTTGAGTCGCCACCACAAGGCATCTTATCAGTTTTACTAATGTTTGCTCTTTTTTACTGCAACAGGTAACATGATTCATCCAGTCCATACAAGTCAGGAGTCTGATGCAGAAATAAATCCTCAGAGCAGGTCGATATGCCCAAAGTATCTCATTGGTTGGCAAAACTGGAAGCATGTCTACTACATGCTTGGATAACACATGCATATATAAGCATAGACAAAACTTATCCAGGTATTCAGGAGCAAATTCAGAGTTTTATTCTCCATCATTTAATTTCAAGGACCAGAAACACAAAGGTTTGAAATGGAACTTTTATCAAGAGCTCATAAATACCAGTTTGACAATCTCTGCTAGACCTGACATAACTAAGTCATCCAGAAGTAGTTTTCACATGCAGATTCTCAGGTTTAGACTTTAGGTATTGTGTGTCAGGGAACCCTGAGTGGAGTTTAGGAATCTGCAATGTTTTAAAAGTTCTGATATCCTAGTCGGAGATACAGGTTAGTGGCAGAAGAATGAGGTTCTGAGTTAAATTTCTGCTATAAAATAAAAGTAAATAAAAATTCTAACCGGTGCAGATCTGATCTCGAGTGGCAGTGGGGCTCTGGATCTTCTCTTTTGTTTTATAAATACACCTAGAGTGAAGACAATAACTTTTCTATTTAATTTCTGTTTCTATTTCAACCCTGATATACTAGAAACGTTCTCTAACACACTCGCTGTTCTGAAAGATCCTTAGGAGTCGTCATGAAAAATTCCAGTATTCCAAATTGATAGCTTCAGTGAACTTTCACAGGAGAGTTGTGGTGTGTGCCCCTGTATTTTATGACCTCATGTTGTCCAGCCATGACTTCAGTCTTTTCTAGTGTCTGTATATGCGACCTCTTAGTGTCTCCTGAAATATTTCCATTGAGAAGAAAGTTACAACTCTCTAGAGGTAACATATTCCATCTTTCCACATTTCCTTGCTCTTTGAAATAAAACTTCCTTTCTGAACATTCTTTTCGGTTAAGAATTTTATCCTTTTGGCTCCAGTAAAAAACATATCTATGCCTTCTTCCCATAATGGCCATTCAGCAATTGAGAGTCTGTGGTTGTCACCTAGATCCTGTCTTATCGGAGTCCATTTAAACAGCCTCATTCATTGTCTGACATATCTGAAACCCCTTGTCACTCTTGGTCATTATCCCATAGCCATATTTCAGCCGCATAGCTTCATTAGTAGATGATGCTTAGAAATAGATGTCACTTTCCTCTAGTCCAAACATCATTTAAATAATATTATTACTGAACTTCTGTTTTAAATTAGGTATCTAACTGTTAATAATCCTAGCATTTTGGACTGGTGTTCTCTCTTATTGTGCTTCACTTACAGGTATTAAAATTTATTTCACACATGAATCTGTGTATGCTATTTTTCTCCAACATGTGAATATTATGGAATCAAAATGTGATCCCAGATGATATTTTTCTTTTACTTCATACAACATCCTGTTACACTAGATCGTCTGTACAGCACGATTATCAGTGTACTGAGCATTAAGAATATGGGTTAAACAGACCTGAATCTTTACTTTTATGTTAAGTAGTTACATAATCAGAGAAGTTCCACCAATTCCTTCAAGTGACTTTTATCTTGTTTTGTTGTTCTTTTGATTTGGAACATGTGAAAATATAGTCAGTCTTTTGGGATCATGCTACTTGATATTCACAAAATGTTACCTTGGCCTACCATATGGATATTTTTTTTAAAATAACAATTACTTCACTTTTGGGTTTTGATCATTTAATTCACCTATTGATTCTCAAAGTTTCTTATGGCATTCGCTATCAAGAAAGTGCCTTCAATCATGGTGTGGTGGTGAAGACCTGTCATCCAAGCATTCTTCAGGCTGTGGTAGGAAGATTAGCATGACTGAGTTCAAGGCCACCCTGGGCTATTTGTGAGATCTGGCCTTGAAAAAAGAAAAGAAATAACAAATAAAGCGACAATGGTTTCCGCATACTTTCATTAATTCATTAGTATAAGCAAAACTGTTACTGTTTTACACTATACTACAGCCTCTTCTAGACAGTAAGGGATGCACTGGTGAATGGGACAGACAAGGTTTTGTAATCCTGCAACTCACAGTAGACGGGGAAAATGATAAAAGGGATAAATCCGTGCACCACGGCCTAACACAAAGTAGAAAGTTTGATGAAAAGCTGTATATTTTAACACAAACTACTTATCCAACATAAAGCAAATTAGGGTAGAGATTTATCTCCTATTTCTGCCCTGCAAATTTCTCTAGTTAGACTAGACCTAGGAATTACATCTATAAAAGTTAAATGAAATGAACTCCTGCTTTGGCAAGCACAGGCACCAGGGTTCGATCCCCAGCCCAGCATGCCATGCTGGCCCCATCCCTGGGATGCACTGAGCCTGAGACTGAGTCTGGGCTGTTGGCACACACTTGTAATCTCAGAGCTGGGGAGGCTGAAAACAGGAGCATCACTACAAGTCCAGGCTGTGTAGTGAAATCCTGTACCAAATACTTTTTTTTTTTAAAGTAAAATGAGTATTAAGATGTAGTATATAAGGGGCTGGGGAGATAGCCCCTTGGCACAAGTACCTGCCTGGCAAGTGCAAGGCCATGAGTTCGAATCCCGGTCCATCCCACCCCTAAAAAAGATGTGGTATATAGAAAATAATTAAAGACCTTGAAGACTGCAAGCTTCATGAAGACAGGATATTTCCTTGGTCAGTGGTACATCTCAAGTAACAAAGTGAATAACATACACTGCCTAACTACACATACTCATTTAATGAATAAATGTAAGAAGCCACAGTCACGAAATCAGGCTGACAATCATTTACGGGTTGAAAACTCCACGTTGAGAAAGAAAGCGAAAAGATTTGCTGTCTGTGCTTCCCTTGCCTGAACCGTTCATGTCTACTTCCACAGCCGTTAGGTCCTGTGAATAATAATGAAAGAATAAATAGTTGAGAGGTAGTGGTTCATATACAATGGGAGTAATCTTACATCTGGATTATTAAAGTGCAATGCATAAAATACATAAGTATGCAAATGTGTGTGTGCCGTATCAGCCTCCTTATGTGGGCAGTGTTGACAGAGGCCCCTACAGGACTCTCTGGCCATAATTTTTTCCAGTAAAGGAGCTCCTCACAGATCGGAAGCAAGGCACAAGAACAGTGTTGCTGACTGAGTGATGTGAGCTGTGGTGAGCAGCTGTGTTCCTTACACTCTGATTCCGTCTGCCTGGGGTGGTCCTTTGCATCTTCCTGTCGGTCATATAGTTGGCTGTCTTTAATGCAGAGATGAGAAAAATCAACTTCCTGGGTACAGACACACCCTACCCTATAGTTTGTTTTATTTTTATAAGTTTACCTGGGCAAGTTCGTTGACTGAAAACAAAACAAAACTCATAAACCTTTCAAGAATAAAGTCTTACCTTTGAAATTACTGAGGGGCTTCACCCAAAAATATTCAATTATTCAAAACGTGAGAATTAATTTCAAATGAGCGCTGGCCTTTAGGGGAAAATGGGGCTGAATGTTGAGAACATAGCCATAGGTTTATAAATTTGGAACATGTTGGATGTGCTTGATCCACTTCTATAAACCTAGGGCTAGAAGTATGGACATAAACAGTGGTTATTTGTAGACTGGGGATATGGAATGGGATCAGAGAAAAAATAGCTCCGGAAACATCAGCACCTGGGCCCAAAATGCCTCCAGGTAAGTAAGTTGCTTGGTCACCAACTCGATATGACTCTCGGTGCATAACGGGATGGACCATGCATTGGCAGTGCACACAAATATGATGGTTCAGAGAAGCCAAGTTTGTTTAACTGACAAGGTAGCTACATAGCTTCAGAGATATAAATCAGCAGATGGCAGACCTGTCAAGACCTCTAAGCTCAGAAGCAGAGTATATGGAATTGGTGAGTTAGTCATACAGGCTGCTAATTCAATAAGACACACAAGACTTTAAAAAGTTAATTCAGTTTCAGATAAGAAGCTTCTTTTTGGTATTTATAATACTGCATTTAATTGCATTCATTTGTAAAGTGAAATTCTTTTAAATAACAGCACACTATATAAAACAATAACACATATTATATATACATATACATATATACATATATACATGTATATTATGATATGGTGTTTGTGTCAAGAAAGCTGTATCTGTATTCTTATGTGTGTCTTTTTTTTTTTTTTGGTGGGACTGGGGTTCAAACTCACGACCTTGCACTTGCCCAGCAGGCACTTGTGCCTCGGAGCCATCTCCCCAGCTCCCCATGTGTGTCTTTTAAGAGATGCATTTTATTGAACTGTCTGAGGTCACCATACGGGTAAGGACTTGCTGCCTCCCCACCACAACGCACTTGTGTTGGCCTCGCTCTCAGGCCTTTGCCAGATGTGGATGATCAGGCAGGAATACAACGAGGTGGGCACCTCCATCCTGCAAAGAAATGGATCTAGGTTGACTACTGTTTTGCTGCATTCAACACTTTCTTGACAAAACCTAACTCGCAGGAAGAACACAAGATGCAATTGGAATGGCTTTATTTTATTTTTTTTTTCCTTTAAGTTTTGTGACTTGTGACTCAGGATTTATATCTTAAATAGCAGTTACTTTAGCAAAAACATCAGAGATCTTTTATACTAGCTTTTGAAATGCGCACTCTATTGTTGTATTCTATAATGATACCATTGTGCAAAAAAAGAACACTACAATTTATTCCTAGAGTTTCCTTTCTTTTTTTACAGTGGAATTTTATTTTATTTTTTACATTGTCAACAACTTTTGTTTTTATTGCTTTTAATAAGAAATAATAATGAGACAGTTTCAAGACATGTTAGTAGTACATCCCCAGTAATTAATACAATGCATATTGTTGTCCTTGTAGTAGTTATAAAGAGTACAGGATGTATGTTTGCATCCTAGAGTTTATTTTCAAGAAGACAAAATATTATTTCTGTAAATCTGGTAGTAGATTAATTATAAAATGCTTCTAACTCATGATATGAACTGGGATTTTCAACATGTTGTTTGTCACATTTCCATTGCTGGTACAAAATATCCAGTATACACAGTTGAAGAAAGAAAGGTTTTATTTAACTCGGTTTCAGAAGTCTACGTGCATAGTCAAACTGGTTGTGTTTGTTCGAGGTCTCTGTAAAAGCAGAAGTGCATGGCATGGTGGTGGGGTGGAAGAAATCTGCTCACCTCATGGAGCTGCAGAAGCAGAGAGGATGAGAGTGACAGGCAGAGGGGGCTAAGAACACCTACTCTTCAAAGATATGGTATATGAACCTATTTCCTTCAACTAGATTTCACTTCCTCATATTCCATTCAGTTATGTTTCCATCAACACAATACTGAATTACTAATGAGGTCCATCTCTGTATTTCAACCATTTCTCTGCACTGTGCAGCTAACCATTTAATGCCTGTATCTTTGGAGTAGACCTCATAGCTCAACTAAAATACGAAGTCTGCAAAGTTGATATTTGGCTTTACTGAGTTGACTTGTAAACTGGGCTTATTCTTTTTTTTTTTTTTTTTTTTTTTTTTTTTTTTTTTTTTTTTTTTTTTTTTTTTTTTTTTTTTTTGTAGTGTTTGTTCTGCTATATGATCTCACTTTTGCAGAACATCAACTTCTACAGTTTACCTGCATTTGTGGGTCTCACTTTGTAGACTGAAAGATCAATGGAAGAGTCTATTAAAAGCCCCAGAAGGTTCTCTCAAGAGATCACCATGAAATTAGTTGAAACAAAACTATCAGTCCTTTATATCTGGTTTAAATAGGATAATTCACCTTGTCATAGTGAATATGCTAGTTTCCATATCAAAATACATTATAATATTTTAATACTTGGGATTTTCTAAACTAAAACATCAAATGTCTTCACCTCTTGCTTGGTTTAGCACCCTTGATCTTAAAACAATGGAAGTCTCACTTTCGAGGCTCCAGTATTGGCTGAGGAGGTAGCTTGGTGGTCAAAGCTCCTGCCTGGAAAGTGTGTGGACCAGAGTTCCATTCCCAGTACTGCAAGCTGTGGTGTGTCCAGAGCCCGTGCACACCATGTTGCTCCGAAACCAGGCATGGTGGTGCGTGCCTGCAATCTCAGCTCTGAGGAGGCTGGGTTAGGAGGATGACTAGGAATCTGAACTACGTATTGAGAAGCTGTATCAATAAACTAGTAAATAAATGAATTTTTTTTTAAAAAAAACCTTTCAAGTGTTCAATATTAATTTAAGTGGAAATGTGTTGAGTATCTTCTGTACCACTAATGTGATGGGAAGTAGAGTGGAAAATCCAGAAACTGATTCAGGAGGAAGTAGCAATGTGGAATTTCTATCTAATAATAAAGTTTGTGCCGCACTTTGGTGTGAGTCTAATGGCATGCAAAGCCCTTTATGTGTTAACTCCTACAATTTGCACAATAGTCTAGAGAAAATATTACTGTTATTTCCTCTTTTGTAGCTACAAGAAATGTGGGAGAATTAGATATCTTGCCTGAAATCACATAGTTTATGCACTGAAGACTTGGTGATTTCTATGCCTCCAGCTGTTTTCAGAAGCTAATGTCACAGCACCTATACTTGATGCTCAGAAGCCTCTGTTTTCATGATCCATGTGTCCTACATGAAGTGCAGTCTAATTCTTCACTTGCCTTTCCCTCCTTTCTGCAGGCTATCCACTCATTTATCAATTGATGTGTCAATTACGTACTGTTTATGCATAACATGGCGCAATACCACTTGGATTCCTTTATCTTAATACATGTCTTGGGGTGCTACTCTGTTATAAAGAAAGGTGAACTTGAGTCACTTGTAGGAAGACTGATACAAAGACCATAATAGTAAGTGACATACGTGCTTAATTATTATGTTGCTCGTCTTAAATGAGAAATCCAGAATAAACCTAAAGAGCAAAGTAAATATTGATAATAGGAAGTAGAGAGACAGATGATCACAAAGGGGTCTGTATCCAGAATTAGAGGAGGAAGATAGATTTCATAGGAAAAGGAATACATTTAAGATGTGTCATGGGCACATACCAGTTCATGAAAGTAACGTACACATGAATTCCACACACAAGAATTGTATTAGGGAATCAAAGACTGGGTAAAGTGGGATGGAGAAGACATAAAAAGATCTGAAACAAGAACTTAGATGTGTTGTGTATGTGTATAAATGTCCTAAAAAAGAATGTAAAAATTATGTACCACATACAAGTAGTTATAAACCAAAAAAAATAATAATTTCAAAAACTCAGTTTTTAGTGCAGTCATAGTTCTCTAAGATGTATGTAGTCTAAATCCTGATAGACCCTCATCTTCTTTGGAATTGTTTGCTGATAGACAAATGGAAATTAGTATATATAAAACTCAACTATTTGGTGCAATTCAAGACTTCTCTTTGAAAGTTTTCTACTCAGAGTTCCCACAGCTATATTTATTAATGTTGTCATGTTCAATGATAACAACTATAATCATTTATGCTTCTTGGAGAAAGTTGTAGATTTATTTGAATCAATGAAAATATATTTGGTGAATGAGTACCTAAAAATCTGATTATTCAAGTAGCCCTCGTTTTTAAAGTTAAATTCACAAAAGAACAGTTGTCCTCCGCGAAATCAATTAAGCTGCCTCTTCTAATATGACTGCCCTAGGAGCTCACTAGAATAACCACTTGCCTGGCAAGTGCAAGGTTCTGAGTTCAATCCCTAGTGCCACACAAAAAAATATAAATAAATAAATAAATAAATAAATAAATAAACAAACAAACAAACAAACAAACAAACAAATAAATAAAAACTAGTATGTGTGTCTTTCTCGCATTTTTATTGAGCACAGTTTCACTTTATTATTTAAATGCTCCAGTAACAATTTTCCAAGCAGTCTCTTGGCAAGGAGCAATAAAAAGGCAGTATTCTGTGTCAGACAAACTCTTTCATTATACACAACCAAAATGCCACCTATTTTGCAGTGGTGAAATGTACTTGTGTATTTCACATATGTGATATGAATCATTTTGAAAGCTATAATCATACGCAACAGATGCCAATAAATTTTATGTCTGTTAGGCTTTGTTTTCAGGAGAATCGTTTTGATTTGTGGTGCAAATGTTATACGGGTGATTATGTTTAGCCATGGAGATTATGGGAGGGCTGGCATGCTAACCTCTGGGGTGTTGTATACTATCCAATAATATTTTTGCAGATTCCTCTTCCTAGAGACTGTGCTCCCTATGATGTGATGGTTTGCCTGTCTTATGCTCTTTTAGGATTCCATGTCCAGCTTTATATCATTCTCCAGCACATAAATATGAAGGATCTCCCTGCTGCGGAGGACATGAAGCAAGCAAGATTCTAGTCCTGAGCTATCCACTTCTGCTTCCTTTGCCTCCATTCCATGAGTAGACTCTTGGCTAACCCTTTC
Source organism: Myocastor coypus (assembly GCA_004027025.1). Classification (NCBI taxonomy): domain Eukaryota; kingdom Metazoa; phylum Chordata; class Mammalia; order Rodentia; family Myocastoridae; genus Myocastor; species Myocastor coypus. Next base: position 50,078 of record PVJA010001726.1, on the reverse strand, counting down.
TTCACTCCTTATGTTGGCTTTCTAAGTCCAGGTACCTACTTAACTAACTCCTTGAATTCCCTTTTACTTCTTGTGTACAGAATCCTGGACTTACCTCACCTTCTGTAATAATCATGATTGGCTAAAAATAAATAGATGGGTAGATAGATAGATAGATAGATAGACAGACAGACAGATAGATAGATAGACACATACATACATAGATAGATAGTCATCGTTATATAATAAAATACAACCTTGATTGGAAAGCAGATTCTTGGAAAGTCATCTATACTGAAGAACTACAAGCAGAAATAAGTGACTCCAGCTGCCTCAGGACCTCTGTTTGTGAGTAAAACCAAGGTAACATATCCAAGAAACAGGTCTGGGTACACGGATGCTACACTGTGGCTATCCACTATAGGCCTGAGCAAGATTCAGAAGCATTAAGCAAAGAAATACATGTCAAATAGAAAGAGAATGTATTGCAGCAAAAGCCATAACACTGGAAAAGTAAACGACACAGCATCAAGGTTAGGTGTTAAATTGGTAATTATAGAAATTCGCTTAAAGTCTAATGTGGTACAAACACTTGCCTTTTCACAAACACACATGCACACACGCATGAAAGTTATCACATTTTTAGAAGGTGTTAATTGAGTTAATCAGTTTCTGACAGTGAGTTTTATCTAATAGTGAAAAGATACCTTTGAAAATGAAAAGGATTAGAGTTTCTTTTTTAAATAACATACATTTACTGAAGAAAGTTAATGCAGTTTCTACCCATCTGGATTCTTAGTTTTGGTGTACTTATGATATTCCTAACAATCTTCACTTTTGTGTATATAATTCTCCAAAAGTAATATATACTCATGCATATTTTAATGACCAACGTATGATGAATATATATACTATATACTATATAATATATAACAGTATGCCCTAAATACATTCCAGATTCCAGATTGTAGATAGAATTTTATGACATCACTCTTGAAGTCTGACTCATATTTTATTAATGTTCTATAAGTTAATTAAAATTCTCTATTCAGATATTTTTCTTCAATGTAAAGACTTTCAAACTGTAAGATTCAAACTGAATGTAACCCAAATTCTAGCCAGAATTCAGTGGGGATAATATATAGGTTTTATGTGCTTTACTTAAGTCCCCAAAGTGACTCTTAACTGAAATCCTGTAATCAAATTGTTATTTTGTTCTTTACTAACAGTACAATTCATCTAATGATTTTCTTAGCAAATCCTGTCAATAGAATCTAAAAGGAAGCCCAACTTACAATAGCTTGAAGTGTGTTTCCAAGACCATCAGGAGAAATCCTAGGTAAGCTACTAGCACTTCTAATCCAGAAGCTAATGAACGGGTGTTGTTTAGCTTACTGAACTTTTTTCGGTGCTAAAATGAACTACTACCGTTAATAACTATGGCTGCTTGTCTTCCAATTCAGAAACTAAAAACTAGATAACCTTCTTCCACATCATCGACAGCAGTTGTGTGTGAATGAAGGTTAACCATGGATATAGTCCAACTTAGGGTTTTGTATTTGATGGAAGGTAGAAAGAGGGGAGATTCAGCAATTACAGATAGGATGTTGTCTTAGTTACTTTTCTCTTGTTGCTGGGACAAATACCCGACACTCAAAATGAAGGAAAGAAAGGTTTATTTAGCTCACAGTTACTGGAGGTTTCAGTTCATATTCGGCTAGCCCAAGGCTGAATGGAGCAGGGCGGAGAGCATCCAGTTCATGGCGGCAGAACAGCAGCAAAATGGTGGCAGAGGTGGCCAATTAATCAGGGCAGCAGAGCAGCAGCAACAGCAACAGCTCCAGTCTGTCTGTCTCTCTTTATGTTGCATTCAGGCTCTCCTCCTTAGCCCCCACCTTAGGCTACACCCATAATCCCAGAAGTACTAAAACCCATAATTCCAGGGATCATGGATCAAGTCTCAAACTCTAGAAGTCCCCGCCCAATGACTACACGAGTCTTTGCGGGGACAACTAGACATAAACCATAACAGATGTTATCATCGTACTCCTCCAGAAGCTGAACCACTGAGGGAACCCTGCTTACTAACCACCTGATCCATGCTCTGTTACTGAATTCTAAATGTAAACATCCATCGAGTGATGAAAATGGTTAGTCTATTGGTATAATTACAAGTAACTCTACATAGCTTTGGTGGTGAAGAAGCCTATCCTGTTGCATCTGAGAAACAACCCAAGTAGTTGAAGTATCAAATAACTATGAACCAATATTTCCTAAATTTTGAAATCATGTGGAAACCTTCAGAGTATTTTTATGCAAGCTTGTTTGCTCAGTGGGATATTCCATGGTTCCACTATGTTAGGAGTAATCTTTAGCAGCTGCTTGGTTTCCATCTATTGAGTTCCGATGTTCAAGGCCTGAAGAAACAAGAATCAGGAGAAAAGGTTTGTTGAGAATTTAGGTATGACTAGTCAGTACTTACTATACTTGTAGTAGATAGTGTCTAGGAGAGTTTTTCCATTAATTTGAGACAGAAAAATTATGCTTTGATCATATTCTGCTTAAGTCTGCCAATCCTAGGGTCTCGGATACAGAGCTTGTGATTTAAATTTGTATTTTCCTAAATATCTTATATTTTGCCTATATTTATTTTTTAAAAGAGAATAAAAATATTAATAAGAAAACATTAGAAATGATATGATTGTACTAAACCATATAATATGAATTTAACAGTACTTATTCTATTGTATAGCGTTGTCTTCTAATTAGTTATTCAGATTATAAGATATATGCATGCAAATTAGAAAAGGAATGGAAAAGGAAATATATGTTATCAGAAATTAAAAAAGAGAAAAAGAAAAAAGAAAACAACAAAAAATAAGGATTAACTACTCCTTTCCCTAGACCCACAGAAATCCACTAGACATTTATCCAAACAATCCTGCTTGTATACATACATGCATCTCCTTCCCCTACTTCCTCTCTGTTCTTCTCCTCAACTCAGTAATTCCTTTCTTTTGAAGAGGTCCTACCCTTTTTCACAGTACCTGTTTTACCCTTCAGATTTTTATATTATATTTATTTACTTCTGAGTTTTGAGCATTTAAAAAATAGTTATTATACTTCTAATTATTACAATATGGTGCATGATTTTTAAACATTCCCAGTCTGTAGCTTATTTTACATGTTCTTCAAGTATGCTGTAACAAAAGAAATGGTTTTAATTTTAACAAAGTCCATTTTACTCATTTTTCTTTCTCAGAGTCATTATCTTTTTTTTATTGACTTAGTACTATTTTTCTTTCTCTGAGTCATCATTTTTAATCAAGTGTAGGTACTCCAGCCTTTTCTTAAGACTTTTTAGAAGGCCCAACTCTCTAACTTTCTTCCTATGAGTCATCATTTCACATCAAGTAGGACCCCTTCCCTAGGCCTGGAAGCTGAAGACACTCCTCCTTTTTTGTAACACTTCATTCTGTGTTTTACCTCATTAATTAGAGTCTGTCCCGCACTCTCTCTGCCTTTGTCTTCTCACTTCTCTTTGCTCTTCCTGTCTTCTTTTCTCCTTCATCTAGCTTTCTTTTCTTTTCATCCTTTCTCCTTTATATGTCCAGTGGCTCCATTACCATGTGCTGAATTTTCAAAAATCAGCTGAGCTTATTGAATAAATCTTTTTTATATAAATCTATTGTTGAATCCTCTATTACGGTTCATTGTATGTTTTTATCAGTATGTTACTATCTTGAATACTGGTAGAGTGTGTCAGTCTCTCATAATAAGTAGATTAATTGTTGCAATTTATTCTTTTGCAAGAATTTGCCTTTTGGGAATTCTAAGACATTTTCTCTTTATGTACTTCTTCGAGCAAGCTTGTCAATGGCTACAATAAGCCCTGTTCAAGTTTGACAGGAATTATATTTGATCTATAGAAAATTTTGTTGATCAGCTTATAGAGTGACAAATTTATTATGCTTAGTTTCTGATCTATAATCATGGTACACATCTACATCCTCTTAGGTATTCATTAATTTTTATACCACTATATTATAGCATTGATGTGAAAGTCCTAAACACATTTTACATTTAACTGTTAAGTTTAATGTTAAAATTTAAACATCACATCCTTAGAATTACTGTAAATGGTATTCTTTTTGAATTCTCATTCTATGTTTTTACTGTTGATATAAAAACGTGTGGCACAGTAATTTCTATTGTGCACTATTCAACTACCTTGTTACTATACTGAATCCAATAATTCTCTCTAAAAGTTTTTTTTTTTAAATTTTTATTTCTTTATGTAATTACTTATCTTTTGGTATGGAGGATCAAACTCGGAACTTGTGCTTGCTAAGAGGATGCTTGTGTCACCGAGCTCTCTCTTTCTGGGTAGAAGTTGTTTTTAGAACTCTTCGAAATACACAACTATTTGGAAATAAGGGTACACTTTTTCCCCTATCAACTGTATGGGCCTTGCATCTCTTTATTTAGCCTTACTGCAGTGGATACCACGTGCATAACAGTAGAGCAGAGATTCACACTTTCTTGCCAATCTTAGAAGAAGACTTATGTTTTTACCATCACAACGGATGCTGACCTTAAGATGCAGAATGATTCTCTGGACACTTTATTTTAAAATTACCAAAGAAAAATTGTGTTGATGCTCATCTTTGATCCATTGTAAATGGCTGTAAATGGATGTAAATGAGTTTTTATTTAAGTTAGCTCTAACTTTCCTTTATGTTCTGCTTTTCTGGGTTACCGATATAGCCTCTTAGTTTAAACTGGCCCATTTTTCCTAGATTGAAGATGAACGATATTATCGATATCTCTTGTATGACATTCAGTCTCTGGGGAAGACAAAGATAGATAAGGCAGGGAGCCTGTGTGAGAGCACTTGATTTAAAAAATCGGTACTTATATTGAAATAGACCACGTGTGTTGAAGTGTGAGAGCATGAGCAGTGGTGGAAATGACGTAGCCATGTGGCTTTTACCCACAATAATAGGACTTGGGTAAGGGCAGGAGAAATGACACCTACACCAAGTTTTAAAGACTGGTGTGATTTTCATGAGGGAACAAGGACGAGATGGCATGGAAGGAAGCATTCAAGGATTACAGAACTTGGATCCAAATCAAGGGAATGTTCGTGTAAAGGTTCTAGCAAGAGTAGGTTCATGGAGATAAGGTAGAAGCAGTTGATGGCCAAAATATTCAGAGGTTGAATTTAGTAACCTGAGAATCTTCCTATTATTCCAATATTAAAAGCATTCTGCAGATTTTTAAAAACAGCCAAAAGTGAGTATTGACTGGCATCTCTGTAGCTCCATCATAAAAGCAGAGACATAAACGTAATGATCTATTTCATATGTGAAGCAGCGCAGTGTCCTTTTGTAGGCATTATTAAATTGCACACACCTAGTGTTGCTAAGTTGAATAGAGTATTTTCATTTTACAAACCCTCTCCCTTCTAAAATCATGAGCTCAACTTCAAGGGGAGCAAAAATGTCTTTAGGTAGAAAATAAGCACCTGAAAGATTACGTTCAGCAAGGGAGATTAAGAAGAGATTACATTCTGCTCAGAGTGCCATTCATCTGACTGGCAGCTATTTGTCTACTAGTCATTGGTCTACTGGATCTTATTTCTTCACAATAATCAGATAAAACATACTGGGTCAGTAATTATGGCTGATAAAGACAGGAAAACCTGTGGTCCACATAGCTGAAACATATGTCCATAATTCTGGTGAAGAAAATCCTCAGAACAGGAAATAGACATGCCATAATGCAAGGGAATACTAGAGGGTTGCCTCAGCCTGGCGGCTTGTGTGCTGAGAACTGGTATAGCGTAGAACTGTGACTGCAGATGAATTGGACTCTGTATTTTGCATTAATGTGAAGTGAGAGGTCACTCTGATGGGCATACATATATATGTCTGATGGGCATATATATATATATATATATATGTCAAATATATACATATATATGCCATATATATATGCCATATATATGCCAAATGGGCATATATATATTCCAAATGGGCAAATAGTTTTATTTCTCATTGAATTAATTTTTTCTCACTATAACAGCAAGGAAAGGAAAGTATAGCCAGAGAAATTATAATACCCTGTGAGTTCTGGGGAGTTGAAAAGTGAAGATAACAGAATTTATTTGGCAGGGTCAGTTGCTTTGTCTTGCAGCTCTTCCCATGGGGGCCACTACCTTGGTCTGTACAAATCCATCTGGGGAGAGTGCCTTGGCCTCCCTGCTTAGGTCATGCATCGATAAAAGTGCTTCTGAGTTTGTCAACATCAAGAATTTTAGTTCTCACTGGGGAGGTTCACGAGTGACTGGTGAATCAAACCAGAATAAATTAATAAATTAGCACAATTTACACTGAGAAATACAAATCTAATGCTGATTGAGTTTTATGTCCAGCTGGATAGTACATTTTCTCCCTATAGACCGGATAAGTGGAACGATAATTTAGCAGGAAGTATGCCTGATCAGCACAGGACTGGAACAAGACAGGTGAATTTATATGATGCAAATACCATCCCTAATTGCTTCAGCTTAATAGACCCTGATGTGGCTGTCCTACAACAGGCATCCTTCAGCAACTAGAATGGACAGGTGATATTTTTAGACTTGTGAATCTTCTTTTTCAGGCAGAAAGTGCCTAATGGTTGCTTATTGCTTACACCGCAGAACACTTCTTTCTACGCATCATTTCTACACATGGGTTTTTTTTTAGCTTCCATCAGATCATTGAACTGATACAGAGTAAATCTGTACTTTTAAATTCCCTAGAACTTTTAATTTGCTCCTATCTGTCATGGGCTGATTTATACATCAGTGAATCATTTGGTCTACCATGTTTCAAAGTTTTCAAATTCTTTGACGGGTTCTGATTTGTGTACATGGTAAGCAAGTCAGTTTTTGCAGTGCTGTATATATTCTCTTTGAATAGTCACCCAATTCTAGGAGATCAAGCTGTGAGCCCTAATATTTTTCTTCTGCAGACATGAAGACTAGAGCACTGAAACTTTAGGTGCTTTTCTATTGTCATTTGACTAATGTATATTGAGCATTTATTATGTGCCAGGTTTCACAGCAAATGATAGGAAAGATGCTGTCTGTTCATGCTATCACAGGAGAAGATAGTGACCACCGAATTCAATTTAAACATGTGAGACATCTTGCAAATAGTGTGCAAGTACTAGGAATCTTTGTTCCACTTGAGACTTGTTTTATTTAATGAATGAATGATTATGTTACATTTTCACTATGTCTCCTTTCTACAAATAACATAAAAGCAAAGTTCAATAAGTATTCTCCAACTCTATAGAGAGTTCACATGTCTACAGGACAAATTGTTGCAATTTTTGATAAATGGTAACAATGTTTCTGGCATTGTGGGAAACACGGAGGACACATGACCCATACCATTATCAAAGAGGGACAAAAGCCATTGAGATAAGACAAGGAGGATGTGAAGGAACTGTTTCAGGGAGGAACAGCTGGAGCTGGCTTCTGAATGCTAAACAGTTTTGAATTTCTCTTTGATTCCAGGAAGCTGAATCTTCACACCTTCAAGTCTGAGATCTATTCTCAACATCCAGAAGATGCACAGACTAAGCTGGGAATCTCCTGTGGAGAGGTTTCCTTGGGTCATTTTCTTAGCTCTTCTCTTCTGCATTGCTTTAGCTAGATAAGAAAAAGGGCCTTTGTCTGATATTTTCTTCTCAGATCTAACCACAATACCAGAGGAGCAAAGGTCTCACAACATACAATGGAGGCAATATAAAATAAAGAGGCTGATATAATATTGCAATTTGAGGTAATATCAGCAGATTTCATTTACTTAAGATAAGAATTTAGTATGCAGTTGTTTTCTTTTTCTGTATTTTAGGGAAGGGTCTACAGGGTGTTCTTTTTTTCTGTATTTTAGGGAAGGGTCTACAGGGTGTTCAGGGTCTCACCACTAGATCAGACACATAGTGATCTGCCCATTCACAGCCTCCCAAGAAGTGGGATTACAGGCTCGCACCACCATGCCCAATCTCAGTTGAGATCGCAACATGTCCCTGGGGCAAAGCGTGAACAGTAGGACCGGGATACAAACCCCCAGCCCCTGTGCCTGTTTGCAGGTGCTTTAATCCACTGAGCTACTTGGCCAGCCGTAGCATAGTCTTATTTAGTGTGAAATCAACTAGTTAGCAGTTAATAGTTAGTAGGGCTATGTGCAAGGACAGTGAGGACCTGAAAAGAATAGTAGTATTACCAAAATCTAATGAGCATCCGGACTTTAAACTGAGACTAGACACTCCCAAAAGTCTGAAGTTTCAACAGTCTCCACCCCAGTCCTATGAAAGGCTTGAAGGCTGCACCTGTCCACTTCTTCTTGGCACTGGCCTCACTTAAGTATTCCTTTCTATGTCCTGGAATATCTTCTTATGACGGCATTTGATAATTTAATGTGCGGTGTTATTTCAAGTGTCAAGAAATATATTTCTATACTAGGTTCATCTCACCTTAAACACAAGAATAATGTCTAAATTTATTTTCCCATAAACATTGTATAAGATGTCATTGAGAGATTATCTTGAGTGAGAATGTCATGAACTCAAGGCTGCTTTGGTATCTGGTGTTAAATCTTATGTAAATCAGGGTGAATTTCCACACATTGCCTACTTCATGAATTCTGCTAGATTATAAGCCAATTAGAAATATGCCTTAACCCACATGCAGGAAGAGCTTGATTACTTCTAATATGGACAAGAACTGAAATAATTTGTTGAGCATCTGCTATTGGCCTACTACTTAGCTATAGAAAATTTATGAAATATTTATAAAATAGTTCCACAAAAGAATCTACAAAAATGAATAAAGGAGAAGAAGGGGGAAGAGAAGAAGGAGAAGAAGAAGAAGAAGAAGAAGAAGAAGAAGAAGAAGAAGAAGAAGAAGAAGAAGAAGAAGAAGAAGAAGAAGAAGAAGAAGAAGAAGAAACTCTCTTGAGGAATAGGATAATTTGCCTATGTTAATTTTTAAGACCTATCCAAGCAATAATTCAGATAATTGCCTATTATACGTTTGTGGAATTAAGTGAAAGAATAAGTGAACAAAGTGTGAGTCATAAACTATGCAAAAATAACTTCTGTCTCAGAGATATATAATAACCTGATTTTAAAAATCTCTATATCATTAGGTTGCAATACATAGAAAACCCAAATCAATTCCCTGGTCATTTTCTCCATCCTTAGATTTTTAAATATATTTTGCATATCTTATTGAATGACTTGTGTCCTCTGATTGGGAAAGCCTTGATGTCTTAGAATAGTTTGCTGTTTCAGGACATCAAGGGATGAAATGGAATTAATACAGAGAAGTAGGACTTTAGGGGAAAGGCAGTCACTATAATGGTGAAGTGAGGAGGGGTCATTAAGTCAAAATTTTGTTTTGTGTAGAGTGAAATTTACTTTTCAATTCCTATTAAAGCACAGTGTGGCAAGGGTAATTGTACTAAGGGAATGTAATCTTAAAAATTGTTAACTGGTCAAGCAAAAGCCATGACTCATCCAGACAGCTGACACTGAGAAAAGTTCTACAAAATATTGTACATGGTTTCAAGGTAAATCATAAGGGGCTTTAACTGACCTTGTCAGATACAAAAGATACTTGTTTTATTACATAGGTCTTGCTTTAACTTGGCCTTACATCCAGCAGAAAAGTTTAACTATGTGGAATAAAAAAGTAAAGCCTGATAAGTATGCTGAGCTGTAAAAGCCTCAAGTCAATAGCTTCCAACAATGCCAGTTTTGCTGAAAACCCACTACCACTACAGAATATTGGACGATGCACACAACTACTCTATCTTAGCTGAATGAGAAAAAGAAAAATATGTGCACTAATAGTGTTTAGAAAAGTTATCATGTCTGCATCTTGTACTCTCAACAACAACTATGAAGACAACAATATGCCTTTTTTTTTTTTTTTTTTTTTTATTGCGGCTGTCCTGACGTGTTTTGAAACAGTCTCATTGTTATTTCTTATTGAAAGTAATAAAATTATAAAAATAAAATAAAATGAGAGCAAATTTAAAAAATGCTTCTATTTGTAGGTAATCAATCCTTGGAAATAAATAAATAAATAGAAAAATAAAAAATCACAAAGTTTCTTGCAATTATTTGCTTATAACATTGTATACTTTTTATTGACCCATATTCCTTGAATCACTTAAAAAAATCAGCTCCCCTTTCCCTTCCCTTCCCTTCCTTTCCTTCCCCTCTCCTCCCCTCCACTCCTCTCCCCTCCCCTTCTCTTCTTTCTTTCTTTCTTTCTTTCTTTCTTTCTTTCTTTCTTTCTTTCTTTCTTTCATTTTACTATTGGCATGCTACAAAAATAATTTAGAGGCCACCAGACTTATTGATTCAAATAGTATCTTTTAACAAATTACCAATTTATCAAGGATGCCCTCGAAGAGACAATTGAGATTATTGAGAATTCCTTGTTAATGAACACAGGTTGATCACCCTCTATTCTTAAAAGTTCTCCAAACACAGCTTTTCCAACTGCAATGGCGCACCTATTGTCACATAACAAAACAAAAAAGGGAGATATTTCGGAGGCATGCCTAAAGTAGTCAAAGAACCTCAGCTGGGACATTGTAGGCTGTTAGTCCCTGGCAAACTTGTGTCTTGCAACTTTGTAAAGGTGTAATCAAGTGACACCTTTACCTATCAAACTTAGTCCAGCACCTTCATATATATATATATATATATATATATATATATATATATATATATATATATATATACACGCTATCTGAAGTAAGTAGAAGAGGATTACCATAAAATTTTTAACTGAAGACACTAATATAAGAACATTTATAGAGATTTTTTTCAAGTTAATCATAGATCCAGTTAATGGAATAACAGGCAAAATTATGGCTCAGGAAAATCTTTTCTAATGTATAGGTATCTTCCACAATTGTTACAGTTTACAAATAAATAAAGATCTGATTTTCACAACAAAGACTATCTGCTGTATTGAAGATGCTTACCTCAACAGAGTGATGTCTCTTCCACTTGAAATGCCTGCCTTGACTATGATTGCCATGGAATCACAGAGGTGGGATAAGAAAGATCGATTCTAACATTGGAGAGTGCACTTTAATAAAGTACAGACTAGAATTACATCACCAGCACCTCTCAGTTTAATTTCTTCCTTTCTCCTCATCATAACTCTGCTTTTGTCCAAAAATTTTGTACCTTTGGAGGAGGCCGCTGCAAAGGCCTGACACCTGGCTCACCTCTGAACACAGCGCTCTTTTCCTGAGTTTAACCCATAATGTTTTCAGTGGAGTTGTATTTCCTCAGTACTACTTTTCAAAATAACTCTCTCTCTCTCTCTCTCTCTCTCTCTCTCTCTCTCTCTCTCTCTCTCTCTCTCTCTCTCTCGCTCTCTGCTTCTTTCTTATATTTAGTACAGGGGTTATAGGTCCTCACTATCTAGATCAGACTTATAGTGATCCTCCTGTTTTCAGCCTCCTGAGCACTGGGATTATAGGTGCACACCACCACGTCCACCACGTCTGAATCACCTTCTCAGTGCATGGTAGGGGTGGGGCCAGCACAGCACGCTGGGGATTGATCCTAGGCCCTGCATCTGTCTAAGCAAGTGCTTTAGCCTGCGGAGCTGTCTGTCTGGCTCTATCTGTAGCTATTTAATAAAATTGTTATTCTATCCTACATACCTGTACTGTCCTTTGATGGTGGGTTTCTAGAACGTGGTCAAATAATTCATTGTTTTCTTCTTTTAAGGGCTACTTTATTTTAAAGACACTAAAAATAATAAAATGATGAGAAATTTCAAAACAGAATGATAGAAAGTAACAATAGTCATTACGCTGCATACTGTTATCTTCAAAGTGATGCTGAGATTACAGATACAGGCCTGCAAAATGGATCAGACAGTAGAAGTACTGACTGATCCTTTCATTGAACTACTAGATTATCTTAGCTATCACAGGAAGGACATATATCTATAGCGTCCCTTCCTTCCTTTATCCTGGAAAGTGAGATCCAGGTGTCACTGATCTCAGAAGTAACCCCTTTTCCAGGTGCTGCTGCTCTCCATATTCAGTGTGTTGTTTTTTATCATCCACTGTCTGCCTACATTACATTTCTTCTGAAATGTGACTCTATAATCCCTTCCTACCACATACAGAGTTCCTCCTCAGTCTTTAGAAAGCAACTTACATGGTATATTGTCCTGGAAACTGTCACTGAATCTTCAGGCAACACTACCAATAACTCAGCATTTAAGAATGCAGCAATTTATCAATGCTAGTAATATGTCCTCATTTATGTGTACTACAATCTTTTTACGGCTTTCTTTGATCCAACCTCAACAGGAAGATTGACCTAAAGATGCAATGAGACATACGTTGAAATGTATGTTCAGAGCCGGGCATGGTGGCGCACGCCTGTAATCCCAGCACTGGGGAGGCTGAGGCAGGAGGATAGCCGCGAGTTCGAGACCAGTCTGGGCTACAAAAGTGAGCTCAAGGCCAGCCTCAATTGCATAGTGAGACCCTGTCTCAAAAAAAAAAAAAAAAAAAAAAAAAAGAAATGTATGTTCAAATTACAGGTCTTTGTCATTATTTGAATTATTGAAAAAATAAAGCATTAAAAAAAACCCTGGACAGTGACTTCATTCTTTTTATATTACTCTACCAACATCTTCAAAGATATTTTCTATTTCATATTGTTTAACCATTTCTTATTTTTTTATTTTATTTATTATTATTATTTTTTTATTTGACCAGGGATCAAACTCAAGACCTTCCACTTGCCAGACAGGCACTTTCGTCACTGAACTACATGCCCAAACCAGATATTTAAATACTGAGAGCAAAAATAAATAAATAAATAAATAAATAAATAAATACTGAGAGCTCTCAAATTCATACCCTTAACTTAGAACTTATTTTCAATCTAACCTCCTATATTTTTGTCATTTTAATTCAATTTGAATAGTTGTCCACCAATATTAGTCCATGCCTAAAGACCACATTCATTAGGGATTGGTAGATGTGCACAACGCATTTTAGCTCCCTATCTTGCCTTTCCTCCAGTCACTTCCTCTTTAGTTTTCTTGCATGAGATCCTTTTATTTATCTTCTAAATCCTTATAAAGTTCATTATCATATATACACATAGAAAATTAGACTAACAGGCCAAAGAACACATAAAATATTCAAGAAAATTGTATAATGAGTCAAAATACACTTTTAGATCCTTTGACCCTCGTTGGATTACAACACTATTTTCCCACACTCTTTTGTCCTATGGATCTGCTATAGATTTCTCAAACATAGTAAGGTCAAAGGTGAAGTTCTAGGTGAGCAGGATGAACACCTATAATAACTAGCATTCCAAGAGGATTGGGAAGGAGATTACAAAACAATTCTACCCCAGCTTGGCAAGTAAATGGCTGTGAGAATGAGGAGAGAGAGACAGAGAGAGAGAGAGAGAGAGAGAGAGAGAGAGAGAGAGAGAGAGAGAGAGAGAAACAGAGAGACAGAGACAGAGAGACAGAAAGACAGAGAGAGACAGAGACAGAGACAGAGGGACAGAGAAACAGAGAGAGACAGAGACAGAGACAGAGACAGAGAAAGAGCCAGATAAAGCAAGAGAGGAAGAAGGTAGGCAGGCAGACAGGTCGGTGGGCTGATGGAAGGAAGGAAGGAAGGAATGGTCTTTGGTGGGATGTAATTCAGGGTAGAGACCGCGGATTTGGTTCCTAGTCAGCTTCCGCTCTCCACCAGGAACACAGAAGAAGCATCTGTTTCTGGCCCTCAAGCTGATTACTCTACCCTAATTTCCTCTCCTATCTAACATCTCTAGCTTCCTGTGGTTCAGGCCAAATCACTGGGACTTCTTACATGATGGCTCTGCGCCACCATAAAACCTGCAGCTGAGGTCATCAAGAGTGCACACAAGCTGGCTCCTTTGAACCACCTCTTGCTTTCTCACCCATCCAAGCCACTTCTCTCTTGGAGAACTGCAATGCCTTTTGAATTCTAGCCCTGAACCTATTGAACTTGGAGATGCTTTATGAAAACAGAAATCGGATTCTTCTCTTCTTCAAACCTTATGAACACTTCCCAGTAAAATTTACAGTTTCTCTGATGTCCTATAAGCTACATATAATTCAATTATAGACCCTGAGCTTGCTACTTTTCACTACTTGTTCTATTTACTGGGCTCCACCCATGCTACTTTCTTTGTGTTATCAAAACATGGCTGAGCTACTCCAGGTAAAACTTACACTATGTGTTAGTAGTCTCGCTAGACTCCTCTTCCTTCAGCTGTCTCCATGGCCCTGTACCCACACTTTCTTTACTTCAAGATTGCACCCATAGTTCACTGGTAAGTAGCAACCACGCTGCATCTCTGAGTACCCTATGAGCTTTTTTAGCCCTATGTTGATAGTGTCTAAACAATATGAACCAGCCGTGCTCATAGACGAGAACAACAGTTCAAAGAATATTGTACTAGTTTTTCATCTTATGATTGGAAGCATTACGTATTGTGACTTTGTCTTGATTATTACCTTTCTCTCCACTGGAAACTCTTTTCTAAATTCAAGGATTGTTCTATGATTTTTCTGGTGTATATTCTGAACAGTTCAAATAAACATGTTAGGGAAAGAAAGAATTGTCAAACAACAAAAGAAACTGACGAGGGGAAGGAAAGGAGAATGGGGAAAGGAGGACAGAGACTCCATCTCTTATAGGTAGTGCTCTTAGGTCATTCATGGGACTGAAGCCGATCTATACTGAAGACGCAGAAGTACCGCTCCAATACATCTCAAGGAGAAGCCAGCATTTACAATGACGAATACAGTAGAATTCCCATTCTTTTGTTCAACAGTGTAAGTCAGATAAGCAAGAAATGAAGGTTGCAAAGTGCACATGCCAGTCGGTGGTTATCTCAGAGTTGGTCTGAAATGGTGTTCAACAAGTGCGCTTCCCATTTCTGTATCATTTTCCCTTAAAAAAATGCACATACTTTAAATGTTTAATAGCCAAATTTTAATATTCAACATGGTTGTGTAGATACGTATTGTTCACATTAGTGAGAAATAAGTAGCGTCATAGCATACTCGACATGTTGAAAGTAATAATGAGAGAATTAATGTTCAACTCAGAAACCCAGAATGTACTTACAAGCCGGGCGTGGTGGCTCATGCCTGTAATCCCAGCACTCGGGAGGCTGAGGCAGGAGGATCAGTGAGAGTTCGAGACCAGCCTGGGCTACAAAAGTGAGCTCAAGGCCAGCCTGAACTGCATAGTGAGACCCTGTCTCAAAAACACAAAAAGAAAAATGTACTTACATATGTGTCTGCAAAGCACAGCCACAAAACTGAACCACTACGGACATGTGTTTTTTATTTACTTAGATTCCATAGAATGTGAAGATTTCTAAATTTTTTTAAAAAAAATGGCCTCATCCCAGAACCACATGCTGTGTCAGTCCTACCCACAGAGCAGGCTGAGCTGGGCACACACAAAACAAAACAAAACAACAACAACAACGGAAAAAAAATGTATATGCCTCAGAATTGATAGTATATAGAAGATATGCACAACCTATTTCTCATATAGTACCTGAAATAATACATGAAAAGAATAAAACTAAATCAAAACTTCATGTGAGATCTATTGGCATAGAAGAAAAAGACATTCTGTACACACAGCTACTGCCATAGACTCACATGCCCTTGAATGTTCCCATTTGAATCAACCCAAGCATAAGGATTTTGCCAAGGCAAAGTCTCCCTAAAAGAAAAAGGGGACTGACTACACTAAAAGGAAAAAGGGACAAATTTGAATGAGATAAGGGTAAAGGGATAGCAGATTCCTAGATTACTCTCAGGCAGGCCCTGCCCTAGGGACATTTCAACACTCAAGGTCAACAGATGCACCACAGTGAGCGAATTCATCATGTCTCAGAGCATAGCAGTCATGCACTTCTCTCCCATCCCAGCACCTTCGCAGGGTTTTTGCCCAAGACAAGAGGGAGTGCTGGTGATATTAATAGAAGAGGCATGTTCTTTTCCTGTTCAGCTATTTAAAGAAATGTTCAGTCGCAAGGTGCACTGATTTACGCCGCTTATCTCCTTCAACCCAGATAGAGCTCACCGCTCCTCCCTCCCATTACAACCCCACTTAATGGGTCTGTAACTGACTTGCGTTTTGTGATATGAAATTTACAAGGCAAAGAGTGTCTATGGCGGGGGGAGTACCACTGTTCCTGTTTCCCAGGGCTGCTGATCACACTTGCATGGGGTACAAACACTCTTAATTGGGTTCTTGGCTATAAATACATTGTAAACAAATTTAGAAGATAATCAGGCAATGTTAAATGAGAGGTGGGAAATTATTGTCATCAGTTAAGTGACCTTAAAATGCAGCACAGGTAATTCTTCGTAGGGATTAGAAATACAACCAGCTCTTCATACACAGCTCACTAAAACAAAACAGAATTAGACCGCAGAATGAAATGGTGCCTTTCAGACCTGAAACTTGCAGGGAATGATGACACATACCTTCTTGACAATCTTTTCAAGCTTCAAAACACACTTCAATTATTGTTTCTTAAAGCCATCACCAATGAAACAATAGTTGGAACCAATTTTCTCTTTCTCTGAATTTTTGTGGGCATTCCCCGTATTTACTAGAGTATGAGGACTTTCCTACTGATTTCAAAATGTTTGTGTTTGCTGTGAAGCACCTCCAATTGCAGATGCCCGTGTATTAGCGATATCCTGATAAAACTGTGTGGTCCATCTTGCAGTGACTTTATGTTATCTTTTCAAGTAGTAACATCAAGAAACTTTTCTGCTTAGATTCAAACTTAGTCTTATACATTAATTTAAAATTCAATATAAATACATATACACACAAGGAGTATGATTTTAAATAATTGTTTATTTTAAAAAATGCACAGTAAAACATGTTATTAATCCAACAAAATAATCCCCACGTTAAGCACCTTATCCCATTATTCTTAGCACTGTCTGAGGATTCTGGGAGTGCCCTTTTGTTGCTACTCCTGGCTGAATATGGAGGCTGTCTTGAGATCCTACTTAAACCTACTTAGAACACTTAGCTTTGTTAGTCACTTCTACTTTGGGGAAGAGCGGGAGGTTAAAATTGCGAGATCTTCCAGGGAGATAGCTCAGTGATGTAAGCATCTACCAGGCAAGCACAAAGTCCTGAGTTCAATCCCCAGTAGAACACCAACAACAACAGCAACGACAACAATAACAGCAACAAAGACAACAGCAAAATTACAGGATCTGAGCAATAAGCTCAACTAAGTCACAAGCCTGCAGGGCAGGCAATATCAGTTTTTGCCATGTTTTGATGACACATTATAAAGATAATTAAAGGGACAACGGGATAAATAGGTTTAAAATAAGCAAGAAGACTTGTTTTTTCATTTATATATTTTATACAGGGTCTCATGCTCATTTCAGACTCATAATGATCCTCCTGTTTTCAGCCTCCCCAGTACTGGGATTACAGGGCCCAGGGGCAGCATGTGGGATCAGGAATTGCACCCTGGTCCCTGTGCTTCCCCAAAGCAGGCCCTTCGTCCATTGAGCTATCTCACCAGGCCTAAGCAAGAAGATTTTGAGGCAATTAATGGAAATGTTTGCTTTAACAGAGTAACTTTCTTAAGTCGAAATATGCACTGTATTTTTAACATTCCATACATTTACACATGTATACGTATATTTGAAAGATTATAAAAATAAATATATAGCTATCATAATCTTAAAAGTTTATTTTATTTATCTTTGCAAATCATTTGTAAAATAAAATTTGTATACTATTTATTAAGTGTATACTGGGCCAGTGAGATAGCTCAGTGGTCTAAAGCACCTGCTTAGGCAATTAGGCAACCACAGGGACCGCTGTTTGATCCTCAGCACCACATGCTGTGCCAGCCCCACTCCCAGGGCAGGCTGAGCCAGCCATACCATAAATAAACAAATAAAGTTTCCTAAGTGTATACTACTTTTTACAAAACTGATATTTTACACAATGTATTTTTTTTCTCTGTAAAGTATGAAATACTCTTGGAAATGTTTGTTGAGTATGAGATACCGAGTGTGGTAGCCACCTTTCAGAAATTCAATTCAATATTTAATATTATAATATGGTGATATAATTTCAGAGTAGAAAAATAAACCATCAATCAATATAAAATTTCTGTGATGAAGAAAGTATCAAAGTATTTAAGAAACAGCATTAAACACTCCCATTAATTTTAAATTTTTAAATGTTTCTTTGTTTTCTTTTTCTTTTATTTTTGTTAGTGTCTACAGGGTCTGCAGGGTTTCACTACGTAGATGAGACTCATAGTGATCCTCCTGTTTTCAGCCTCCCAAGGGCCTCCCTTATAGGCATGGGCCACCACACCAGTCTCAATCACCATGTCAGCATGCCCTGGGGGCAGGGTCGGTGGCACACAGGCCATTGCTCTCTGCCTGAGCAGGCACCTTAGTCTGCTGAGCTACCTAGCTCGCCCTTGTTGTTTTCTTTTTGTGAATAAATTTATATATATATATATATATATATATATATATATATATATATATATATTTGATGGGAGTTGTACTGAACCTGTAGACTATTTTTGTGTAATATGGTTACTTTAACACTATTGATTCTTCTAACATATAAGCACTGGATAGCTTTCAAATTTTGTGATCTCCATGATCTTTCTTCAGTGCTTTATAGTTTTCATTGTAGATGTATTTCACTATCTAGGTTCAATTTCCTCCTACAGATTTTATGTACTTTTGTAACTCTTATGAGTGAGACTGAGTACTCAGATTCTTTTCCAGCAAGTTCCCTTTTTGTATATAATAGTGTTGCTGTTTCTTTGTAAGTTGAGTTTGTATTCTGCAACTGTAATTTTTTGATTGACTTACAAGTTCCAATCACTTTCTGATTGAATGTCATGTTTTACTATGCATACAGTCACCTTCACATGTGCCCTCCCAGGGACGAAGGGTTAAGGACACATAGCGTATATACCCCATGAAATTTCACTCAGCCACAACAACAAACACAGTCTCATTTGCAGTCACCTGACTACAACTGGAAGCATTTTGTTAAGAGAAATAAGTCAGAAACAAAACTGTCAAAATCAAATATCTTATCACTCACTTGTGGGAATGAATAAATCAATTTTGTAGAGGAATAGCATGCAATTCTGGTTATTACAGAATGAGTAAATTAGGAGGGAACAGGGACAAATACAAGTTCTCAAAAGGTATCAAAGCGCAGACTGTTTTTGGCACCGCAGAGTGAATATAGGTTTCGTGATCTATGACATATTTCAAAATGACTAGAAGAATATAAATTTCTGAACATTCAAAATGATAAGTTTAAAAAAGATGGAATTCTTATTCTGATCTCATTTTTGTGAACTATATTAAAATTATGTTCTCTATAAAGAAGTCCGGATATTATGTCTCAATAAAACAGAAAGATATTGTCATCCCTTGCTTAAGGAAGCATGGAACTACTCTTCACAGGTCTCTGCTGTGCTCCTGGAAAATCAGCAGTTTCAGAAATTTGTCACGTGCTCATGGGACATATTTTCATTGTTTTATTTGTTTCCACCTTTTCTAGAAGAGTGACTCAGGTTCCTTTTCACAGCTGCCCTGTCCCCATGGGTCACATGATGAGATGGTATGTAGAGTCACCTGTGTTAGTTGGTATTAATTCCCTGCCACCCAGCTCCTCCGCTGCCAAGCAGGTACAGGTAAGTCTAGAGAACAGGAACTTTATTGGCAACTCTAGTAACTTCCATGCCCAAAATATGCTCTGCAATATTTACTGCATTAACAAATAACTCACATTTTGTTTCTCACCTACGTGACTTCAGATCTAATTCTCAGTTATTTCTAAACTCAAGGAAGATAAAGGAATGTGATATGATGAACTCTTTGAATCACTACACTATGTGGCTTTCCTATACTAAACACTTCTGCAAACTCCAACAATTTAGAGTATACATGTTTATCATTGTATTGTAGAATTATTTGGAATATAAATTTAATGACATCATTATTTATTTTCTATAGATGATTTAAGTACACAGAGGTTAGCGCTTTATTTCGAGGATAAATACACTTGAGCCATATAGTTTTTTTGCTCTAACCTTGTTTCCCTTAATTATCTGTCATAAAATATTGCAGCATCTTCCATCTTGGACCCATAGCTGTTTCTACCCTTCATCATTAGTCCCCTGGCCCTCAAGGGAAAGACGATATTTAGCATGGCAATGTAATTGAGGTCACACTCTGCCTTAGGTCATCAATGTGCAAATGCTGTATGACTAATGACACAGTCTAATCAGAGTCTCCTATACTGTATCCTCTGACTGGACTAAATAGGCAGATGTCCCTGAGCCTCTCTTTGACAGCAGTGAAAATCTATTCAACTCTTCAGGAGTTTGGCAGAGTCAAAAAAAGTAAACAAAGCCAGTGTTTCTATCCTGTGGGTATTCAGAAACTTAGTACTAAGATCAACCAACTTCACCCATCCTCTCTTTCTCCTGGACAATATTTCCTGCAAGTTTGCTTAATGGATTATGATGGGAGATTGGGTTACCAATGCAGATACCACAGGTTTAGAAGATACAAAGTTATGTTGCCATCAACATAGCCTGACTTGTTTAATTCTTTCTGTATCCTTAAATATTGCCCTAGTCTTGTCTTTTTCTTCTGAAGCATTTAAACTTCTTCTTTTTTTATTTTTTCTTTTGATAAATTGTAGGTTATAGTAATGACTACATGGTAGGGTTTTTAAATACTTAAGTAAAAAAAAAAACAAACAAACAAACAAAAAACACTATTTAGATTGTTTATAGCACAGCATAATGCCAAGTTTGGAATAAGTCCAAACAAGTAGTAGGTCTCTGTTTAATATTTTTCAAACAAAGATGTGTATATATATATAGAGAGATACACATAGATGTGTATGTGTATTTCACTAATCCTAGGTACACTGGTCAACTTTTGTGGTGCTTGTTAAAAATGCCTGACACAACTTGAAAAAGAAGGTTGTGTGGATCATAGTTTCAGGGGGTCCAGTTGGGGGCTGGCTTGCTCCACATCAGAGCATCCTGCCACAGTGGTGGGGCAGAAAAGAGAAAGCTGCTTAGTGCCTGGTGGCTAGAAATCAGAGCACAGGCAGAAAACACTGAGAGACAAGGAGCAGGAGCCAGATATAGTGTCCAGAAGCATGTCCACATGACTCACCCAAACACACACCGGAGTACTTTGTTGACCACTAGACATCTCTAAAGCTACTCAACTTGACAGCCAATCATGACCATAAGGCTAGACAACAATTCTCATACCTAGGCTCACCTTTTCAAAAGTTGTATTGTCCCCATCTGAACAACATTTGAAGCTTTCATTTCTCTGTTGTGCTACTGGAAAAAATGAAGTACCAAAGAGACTTCATGTTGTTCAGTTCTGTCTCCCCTCTTGCACGTTCCTCAAATGTATACATCTGACCACAGCTTTCTAATGCTTAGAATTCTTCCAGGCTTTCTCACTGTTACTAGAATAAAGGATGGAATCCTCTTCATGACGCGGCATACTTCACATGATCCAATGCCTCAGTTGATACTGCCTTTTCCGCCTTCTTCAGCTGATATCAATGCTTGCCTTCATTTCTTAAAGAGAACATCCTTTCTCCTGCCTCAGTCCCTTGGCATATGCCATTCCCTCAGCTTCTTTGGGTGGTGAATGTCTCCATGTCCTTCACATCTATCGAAACATCATCTGTGGCAGCAAACATTTCTTCTCAAAGGCTCCGGGGTAGTAGTGGGTCTTTTCTGTAGGATTTATTTTTTGCACCTTTTCTCATTACTCACCTGGGATTTAGTTTACCTAGAACATAATTAGAAATTAGACGAATAGGATCTTTTTCTTTTTTTTTTTTTTTTTTTTTTTTTTTTTTTTTTTTTTTTTTTTTTTTTTTTTTTTTTTTTTTTTTTTTTTTGAGACAGGGTCTCACTATGCAGTTGAGGCTGGCCTTGAGCTCACTTTTGTAGCCCAGGCTGGTCTCGAACTCGTACTGATCCTCCTGCCTCAGCCTCCCGAGTGCTGGGATTATAGGCGTGCATCACCACGCCCGGCTAAGATCATTTTGGACCTTTCCATGCCAACATGAAACGTACTGAGCATGTTCCCATTCTCCTGGAAAATGACTGAATCTGACACATTTGGGGCAATATTTTCTTTAATTTAATTTAAATTCTTTAAATTAAGTTAATTACAAAACCTGCAATTAAAGTATGCTAACACGTCTTTTCAAGCTCACTCAGCCATCAAATGATGGGAGGTAAAACTGGCTAAGGTTTCAGCCAGTTAAAAATGAAGGCCGCTCTAAGCAAGAATGCAGTCTGGGGAGAGATGGCAAAGACTTGTCAGGAGTGCCCCGTATGCATTTCATTTCCCACTACAGACATGTAGGTCTGTCCTCACACTCTAGCCCAGTAAGCACAGCCCGAAACTTACAATGCTGCTCCGCCCAGCCAATCACTTTAGCCATGTGATGGAAGCCTATTGGCCATCCTGAGCTAGGTTTATTAGGTGGATAGAAAAAATTACTATATCATCTCTACTGGAGTAGAGTAAGTAATAGCTTAGGTTCATGCATTTTTTTTTCTTTCTTCCAAGTGCCTACCTACCACCACATGTGACTTTGCAAATCTGTAAATCTACACAAAAAGCTGTAACTGTCTGAATGCATGAATTGAACCATCAATGTGATGGAGTCACATGTGAACAGTAGTAACACGACCATTAATTTTGGCATGCAGTTCTTTCTGTGAGGTTGTAGAAGCCTTTCTGCTCCTTGCCTTATTCTGAAATCCATGGATGCTTCTGACCAACCAAAGGATATGCAGATGGGAAGGATATACTGAACTGGACAAGAAAGATGAGACATTCTAAAAATTCCTATTTGTATCTGTCTTTTGGGAATCTGTTTAATCCCAGGCTTCTTGGGAGTTTTCAGCATCCTGGAGATATTGAAGACGGGAGAAATGGCATACGTTGTATGTCACTTAGCTGCTGGACTGGCCAGTATACTCTGAGTAGAGGCAAACCATGGCTTTTCTTCTGTCAGATCTGATTTCCATCCTATTAGGATTTGCCTCCTCCCATCAGACTAAAACATTTCTGATCCACATGGAGCTCCTGCAGTCTTTTTGACAGCCTTATCCACTGCTCAGTTTTAATCAGCGCCAGGTAGATCAAAAGGAATTGATATAAATTTTTTGATTGGGTGTCTGTCTTTTTACTCTCTTTCCTCTTTACTTTTCAGCAGCTGAAGGGGATCCATCATGGTAATTTCCTGTTATTAGGTTTGAAGTGTTTTGAATGTGAAATGCCTTTTCACTTAGAAAGAATTGATGCCTATAACTTGTAATGTGTTAGCAGTTTGGTGAAGTGCTTGACAGCCCAAACTGCATTGCAGGTAGCTAATCCCCATGGCTGAGCTCCATTAAAGAATAGATCGTATCTGTTAATACAGCCATAGAGTGTGGGTCATTGTGCTGAAAGCAGTCTAGCTGCTGGGAGAAAGATTATTATGTGACTTATTCTATTTTAAACTTGGAAAATGTATGGTAGATATACTAGTCATGATTGATTACAGATATGAGAGAGGCTTTTATGACTCTCCTGGCTTGTGCCAGGCTTATACATAATTCCCACCAGGAAGAAAAGTGTCCCCAATGGCTTAAAGAAGACCAATAGGAAACAGCAAGCTGTGGGCAGCTACTTCTCTCCTTTACAATCTTCCTTGTGACTTCCCAGATATTTCATACAGTTCTTTGGTAAAGATGAGAATGTCTTACCTTCCAATCAATATTGTTTATTAAAAGTATGCCCAAGGGGGTTAAAAAAAACAAAAAATGGATTCTGGTCCAATATTATAGTGTAATCTAACTTGGATTAAATTTATTTTCTCCACCAAACTAGTAAGAGCAAGGGGACTGCAATTCAGGAGTCATAGGTAATCAATAGTAAGATTTGTGAAGTTCTTTATTGAGCATCAACAGCTATGGCATGTGTGTGAGCTGTGACAGTGCCCTATCTAGGCACAGCTGGGACAGTGGAGGCCAATTGGTGACATAAATGTTATCCACTGTGGAGACAAACCCATACTCACTTGAGTCAACACAACCATTAGAGTAATTAAGGAAATGCTGAAGTTTATGTCTTGTTAACTTATTTAATCTACAGAAGTCCAAGTAGAGTATCTCACATCTTGATTATGAGCTACATCTCATTTTATTGTATTAAATGTAGTTTTAAGTACGTACATTATTATTAATGGAACTCTATAACATTTTTATGTCACACCAAGATTTCAATTAACAAGCATTTCGTACTCATTCCAAAATCCCGTAAGAAAGAAGAAAACTATTTGACACAGCCCTATCCTTAAAAAACACACACATTGTGGTGTGACACAGGTTGAAAATTTAGAGACTCACCAAAGAGACTCAAAGACAACAAGTAAGCTACAATACTTTAATAATTATGATCTTGGGGCTGGAGCGATAGCTCCATGAAAGAATGCCTGCTTGGCAAGTGCAAGGTTGTGAGTTCGAACCCCGGTCCTGCTAAAGAATAGTAATCATCATCACCACCATCGTCATCATCATCATCATCACCATCATCACCATCATCATCATCATCGTCATCATCATCACCATCATCGTCATCGTCATCATCATCATCACCTAGACAGCATGCCTTCACCATCCAACTAGTTCTTCACGTAGAAAATATAATTCTTACATTATTTAAAGTGCCTGACCTTTTTATTTACATAGTAGCTTTGTCTTAGTATTTAAACAATTCTCTTATTTATAGAGAATCTCAAGACAGTTGAGATTATGATATTTATTAAAAGTATTCCATGTTGATAGAAGATCACATACATGGATTGTTAATCCATGTGTTGAAAACATTTATATTCTTATTATTTGTTTTTATAAAAAAATAATTTTCTAGAGCTGTCCAGATATCTCAGTAGAATAAAGCTAATGCTTAGGCAGAGCATAGTGGCTGGGATTCGATCCCTGGCATTCCATGTTGGCCCCATTCCCGGGGTGCACTGAGACAGCAATTGAGACTGGGGGTTGTGGTGTGCACCTGTCATCCCAGCAGTTGGGAGGCTGTAAACGGGTGGACCACTATGATGAGTCCGATCTAATAGTGAGACCCTGAACACCCTGTAGGCCCTTCCTTGGATTAAAAGAAAGAAAGAAAAGGAAGGAAGGAAGGAAGGAAGGAAGGAAGGAGGGAGGGAGGGAGGGAGGGAAGAAAGAAAGAAAGAAAGAGTAACTCACATTAAGTCTCAGTGTCTCTGTTTCCCCATCTGTGAATTCATACCTAATGAATAAAAATAACAGTGAAGATGAATGGGAAAAAATATCGCAGTGCATTGAAGGCACATGTAATGCTTTAGAATGTCATAAAATTATTTCTTAACAAAAGGAGAGCTATAAAGCCGGGCTGGTCTATTTCTCCTATGCAGAGTTCTAACTGCTAGATTTTGAACAGGGTAATAAAGTTTAGGAAGGTTAGCGAATTATCATATGTCTGTATTTTCAGTAAACACAGAGGCTGATGCAGGTAGCCATTCATTTTTAATTAGCAACTATGAATAGATGAATTTTATTTTTTTATTTTTTTTATTTTTTATTTTTTGTCTTTTTGAGACAGGGTCTCGCTATGCAGTTGTGGTTGGCCTTGAGCTCAATTTTGTAGCCCAGGCTGGTCTCAAACTCACACCTATCCTCCTGCCTCAGCCTCCCGAGTGCTGGGATTACAGGCGTGAGCCACCACGCCCGGCGAATAGATGAATTTTAAATAAAATATAGGTGCATCTTTTTACACATTGTTATAAAAACATTTGTTAACAGTAGTTCAAGATAATTGAGATCTTAAGATTAAACAGAAGGGCTGGATGTGGTGCTGCATGCCTGTAATCCCAACACTTGGGAGGCTGAGGCAGGAGGATCAGTGCGAGCTTTAGATCAGCCTGGGCTACAGAAGTGAACTCAAGGCCAGCTTGAACTGCATGGAGAGACCCTGTCTCAAAAATAAATAAATAAATAAATAAATAAATAAATAAAAATAAATAAAGATTTACCACAGGTATGGCTAAAATGCTTAATTCTAAACAAGATTTAAGCCTCAGAGTAACAGCCAGCTTCTCTTTGTAATTTATCGCTTATATCAGAAATCCTTTATGTGACATCAAAATCCACTGATTTATCATCCAATGCCTAAAGTCTCTCTAGAAGTGTATGGTAAGAGTGTTCTTTCTCTGGTGTTATATCATATCCCCAATACACAAGTGAATAAGTGAGCAAAGTGAACAAACGAACAAAACAGCTCATACAAGAAAATAAAAAAATGACCGACAAGGACAATCTAGCCCTAGATTTCTAAGATCACTCTTTCACTGATCAAATCGCTGGTTCGATTCAATACAAAGCCAACTTAAAGGAAAACAAAGGAGTGCTGTTGTTTAATAAATTCAGCCAAAGAGTAAAAGACAGAAATCCAGGGAAAATAATAAGTATAGAATTCGATGTTCTGAAGTTCAAATTTGCTTTTATCTTGTAGAGTGAAGAATCAAACTGGCCTCTTATGAAATTATCTGTTCTTGAAAGTAGTTATTGCTACTTAAACTGTTCCCAATGATGTGGGAATATTGCTTCTGGCTCTTGAACTTCTGCCTCATTTGAATGCTCTGTGAGTCTTGCGGTAGATGTTTCTGTCTTCTTTTTATCTAGGCCTTTGTCCAGCCCTAATCTTTCTTGGGCTAGGATTTTCGTATATCAGTATGCTCTCTGTTCTGTATGCCACAGACCTGTTTTGTAGAGCTAGAAGAAATAAGCTTCTTTTGGGGGAGGAAAGCCAGGACCTTTTCTTTTGCACCTACCTCTTTGTGTTCCTTTTTCACAATTCCCAGTTGCTAAGCTGTGTGTGACAATTAGAGTGGAGTGTCAACGTGACTTGCTTTGGGATCTGCCCCGGGGATTGTTGGAACACACATGTGGGTGCGTTCGGATAGGTCACAAGTCCCATCCCTGGGGTCTCTGCCTGGTGCTCTGCTCCTTCTCCTTTGGAACTGTGCCATTACTCCATTTCTCAGCCAGCACGAACTACACATCTTTCCTGCATTTTACCTTCCATGCTAAGCTCTTTCTTTGTTGTAATCAGTTGATCACAAAATCCTCCAAAGCTCTGAGGCAAATTATATCTCTGTTCCTTTAAGTTGTGGGTATGGGCTATGGTTTCTCAGCAAAAAGAATTATGACCCATAATACATTGTAACAACAGCCCTTGTGCCACTCAACATATGAATAAGTGAAGAAAAGTGTGGTCGGTGTATAACATGGATGTTATTTATCTACAAAGGAGAAACGGTGGCATCTGCAGGAAGAGAGAAGGCACTGGGCATCACTATGAGAAGTGAAGTAGACCAAATCCAGAAACTGAAGCATCAGGTTTGCACGCATATTTGAAATCAAAAGATTTCGAAGTGCATTTTTCTTTTCTCTTTTGATATTTAGTGTAGGATGTACACGTACTACAGGGTCTCACTACAGATCAGAATTGTAGTGATTCTCCTGCTTTCAGCTTCACAAGCCCTGGGATTACTGGTACACACCACCACACCCAGTCTCAGTCACCAGCTACAGGTGCCCCAGGGGCAGGGCCAGCATGGCAAGCCAGGGATTGAACCTATGACCCCTGCGTCTGCCTAAGCAGCAGCTTTAGTCCACTGAGCTATCTGATTGGCCCTGAAAAATGTGTTTTTATAAGATAACAAAAAGGGATCAGCGAGATAGCTTGGCCATCTAAGTGCCTTCCTGGCAAGTGCAAGTTCAATCTCCTGTTCCACATGCCATAGTAGCCCCAGAACTCGGGACAATGCTCTGCTGGCCACTGCAACCAGTCGTGGTGGTGTACACCAGAACTCCAAGCTTCATAGTGAGACCATGTTCCAAATGAATAAAGAAATAACAATAAACAACACAAGTTTTAAAGAGATGACTAAAAAATAGAAGGAGATTTTGAGAAAAGAAAATCAGAGGAAAGATAAAGAAAGGTAACAAAAGGAGGTAAAAGGGATCAAGGTGCCTCAGAAGCATGGGTGAACACATTGAAATAAAGCATACCTAATGTATACAAATAAAAAATTAAATATGTCCACTAAATATGAAAGGGTAAAGAAAACACTGCATTATAAAATATGTTTTTATATATAAAGGAATACTAAGCTGCCATTAAAAAAAGATAAAATTGAGTTGCTCGTAGAGAAATGAATGCCTCGTGGAGATGTAAATGCAAGTAAAGTCAATGAGACACGCACCTGCAACGTGGTGCGTAGTTCTTTCAATAAAAAAACCGGAAATAGAGAAAGATAAAAATCAGAATGGTAGGAATTAGAGACACACCTCTTGCAAAAGGGAATCATAGAGGAATGGGGAAAGATGCTGGTCAAAAGGGCAGGAAAAATTTAGATTCTCTTTTGTATCTACACTAACTTTCCATGAGGAACATACTTATTATGTACTAAGCACATGCCAATTTTTTAAAACCCCAAAAAAGTGATAATAAATAAAATAGGAAACAATGGCAGTATCAATGACAAGTGAATGGTGTAGCTCATGTGGCAGGAGCATTTCCCAAGAGGGAGCTGCCATTGTTTGGTTCTGTGTCAGCCATTGGTGGACCCTGGTAATTGAAGCAAGGCCAAAGACTCTTATCAGAGAAACACTGAAGAAGCATGGAGCAAAAGCCGGGGGGGGGGGTATCATCTGGCCAAGGTAGTAGTGTATATCTCCCTGCACACACAGAGCTTCTGATCAAATTTTCAAAATGTGTTCATAAAATATGTTATTGGCTTTCACCGAAACTTGAGCTATTTATGAGACTATCTCCTGCATGACTTTAATCTCAATACATTCCTCATTACATATTAAAGTGCTCATGTTAGTACACTTTATATACATAATTGTCTCGACTACTTCCTCATTGCCAGGACAAAAGGCTAAATAACCAGGAGTTATTTGAGCTCACAGCTTACAGAGGTTGCAGTTCACACCTTAGGGTGTCCTTCCCCCAAGGAAGGGCAGCATGGCAGGAGGACACCGTCCAGATTCAGGAAGCGGCAAACCAAGCAAGTGGCCCCACTTTCCCTTTCAGCCCATCCAGGCTATGAGCCTTTAGGGAGGCACAGGTGTGACTTTCCATTATGCACACTCGGCACTAAGCTTAGACTGATAAGTGGACTAATTTAATTGTCACATTGTCTTAATCCATGTCCATAAGCCTAGATCCAGTCATCTTCAGAAAGCCTCCCTTGTAAATTAGCAAGACTTCAGAGGGAGGACCACTACATCTAACCCTCAACAATAATATTTTGAAAAAGTGATTTGAGGGGCTGGGGAGATAGCTCAGTAGAATAAGCGTTTGCCTGGTAAACACAAGGACCTGAGTTCAATCCCTGGTCCAGCAAAAAAATAAAAAATAAAAATAAAAGTGATTTCATTGATGCATTGGTTCTTGGCATACGAAATGCATGCTGTCAGAAGTGAGTTTTAGGAAAAAATTATTATAAAAAGTTAAAATGCAAACACTTAAATTGTAGTACTTCAAAAAAAATTTTTTTTCAGATAGTTCAGTAGACTAAGTAACTGCCTAGGCAAATGTAGGGACTGGGATGTGATCCCAGGCACCAGCTGTGGTGCCAGCCCTGCCCCTGGGCATGCTGACCAGCCACCAGGCATTGTGGCACACTGTTGTAATCTCAGCACTGAGGAGGCTGAATACAAGAGGATCACTGTGAGTTCGAGTTGTACATTGAGACCCTGCACCACATACATCATTTTATTTTTCTTTTGGTATGTCTTCTTGCCCTGACATAAAAGTTCTGAGAGCTTCAAAATATACAAGTGGCTACAGCATTTAGATCCACTCTGTCCTCTGTTGAAAGATTTTTTAAAAACTTACTGTCAGCATTCTGGCTGTATTAGTTACTTTTCTCTCATTGCTGGGACAAATACCTGACACTGAAACTTAGGGAAGGAAAGGTTTATTTAGCTCACAGTTACGGGAGGTTTCAAGATGCTGCCCCCACTCTATAGGCTCTGGAGGAGAGGTTGGGGCGCTGCCACGTCCAGGATGAGCCACTCCATATGTCCACCAGAGGTTATCTGGTAGAAGGGGAAGTATGTACTGTTAGTTTCACCTTTTATACTGCCCTGGCCCCGCCCCTTAAGCCGCACCTTGGTCCTTTGGCTCCGCCCCTCCAGTCTTGCACTTGACAGCCCCATGATTTACATGAGACTTTAGGGGGACAACAAATCGTAACGCTGATGATCAATATAAAGCCAGTGACTGGTACTGCACACCTGATTTAATGTCACAAATGCACTTTTTGTAATATTCAGACAAAATCCCATTTAGATACATACAGGGGTGGTTAATAGAACATTTCTGAGTACTACATAATCTGTGGCACAAAATTTATATCTTAATAGCCTAATGCTAAACAAAATTTATTTTGTTAGTTTTCCAATTTTATTTGGAGATCCCAAATATAAACACAAAGGATAAAAACAACACAGTAAATTGTTGACAGTGGAGATAGTAGACATTATTTGTCTTTAGTCAATTCAACTGAGAGTTTTCTTTTTCTCCTTTATTTTAACTCTACTAAGGACTTTTCCCTCTAATTTTTCTGGACTGGGAGTGAACCACAGTACTGGGAATTCTACCAAAATGATGTGTGAGGTAGGTGAAAATTATTCTACAACTTGTACAATTGTTAAATTTAGTTATGTTTTAGATTTTTGACTTCCATACTTCACAATCATGTAAATATGAAACTCTGATTTTTATTCAATCATTTATGATCTGAACAAAAATATTTTAAATATTTCAGGAAAAATTCTAGAAGACATTTGTATCTCTTTCAAGATTTCCAAGTTTTGGATTAATGCCCTGTGCTCACCTCCCAAGCATTGGTTTATAACTTGCCCTCTCAGAGAGGGTCACATCCTTACTTTATAATTTCTGTTTAGAGTTTATAAAAACTTAGTCTGGCCCTTGCTCTGATGCTGTTCTGAAACAGCTCTAGACAGATTGTACGCCACAATCTCTGCCACGTGGCCACTTCTGAGAGGCTTTTACATCATCCAAGATTGAGCCCCACCGGCTTTCTTCCCTGGCTATCATCCTAAGGCATTCGAATGCTAACATCTTTCTCCATTGCGCTTGTGTTTCCTCGCATGGTCAAAGCTGGGGATAACTTCTCCTCTGTCATTCTGATGTTCATTTCATCACCTGTATCTGGAACATTATTTTGCCACATCATCAACTCGGGGAACAGTGCCCCCAAAACATTCATTTAAATATTATCATGTGTTAAATATAAAATAAATTCACCATCGTCACTTTCCCTTTGCGCTTCTTTTTCATGAATGAAAATAAGGCTTACCTTTCACTTCTAAAAGAGGAGCAATATCCAAATAAAAGATTATAATGTAAGTTATCTGATTGTCTGCATAACGAAACTGAATTGAATCTTTCTCTTGGAGCAAATGCTCCTAAGTGCTTTTGTTACTTATCTCCTTTAATGCAGTAATCTGATGAGATGGGAACTCTTTCAAAAGAAAATCTCTATTTTTCAAATAAAAAGCAAACAATCTAAAACCGAAGTTTTGAAATATCAGATTAAAGCCCAAAATTAACAGTGTGAATAAACAGGATAACCATGTCTGAAGCTCAGAACTGCTGATGTTATAGCTGCTGCCTACTGACCAAAAATATCCTGCCTTCTGGCCAGTTCATCTAGACAAACTTGTGAGTCATGGAACTGCAAAAGGGCAGGAGAATGAGAAAAGAAAAAGTAAAAGCAGATCATTTTTATCCTATAGGCAAACACTAAACAACAATAATAATGTAATTATATTAATGTATAGTATATTATATATATTTTTCCTTTTTTTGAGATAGGTTCTCGCTGTGTAGCTCGGGCTGGCCTTGCGCACACTTTTATACCCTCCAGGCTGTCCTCAAACTTGCAGTGATCCTCCTCTCTCAACCACTGTATTACAATAATTCCTCAACACTTAAATTTGCCATATTTCAGAAGTTCATTTAAAACAAAATCTTTGCACATTTTGTGACCTCCATCGTTTCTAACATATCACCTAACTAACAGATGTGTTATTTGGCATCTAATTCCAGTCGCACATGGACACAGATTTGAAGATTAGCAGCAGCTGTAGAGAAAGATGATACAGACAATATTCCGTGGGGAAAATGGCAAGTTCTTAGGCACTTTATCTTTGTGCTGTTTCCTTTGCTCCCCTCACGTGCTTTGGCTTTGTCCAGCCCTTGGCGCTGGGGTCTCTGACTGTACATTTTGCAAACTTGCAATTTCACACCGCATTTGTCACTATAGCAATGAAAAAAAACCTACAAAGTGGAAAATTTGTTGAATTGCCCACCAGATTTCTGTCTTGATAGTGTCCAGTCAAACATATCACTGCGTATTGGATGATATGCACAGTGAAATGGCATTTTCCCTGAAAAAAGTTGGAGCTGGATCCTCAATTCTCACTTCTTTGAGGTTTCTTTTCTGACCCTGTTTTCTTCTTCTCTAGACTTGATATTTATCCAAGATGACATTTTATCTTTGTTTTAAGACCTGACTTTAATAGGTTTTCATCTTGTATGGAAAATGAAGTTGGGGATCCACTGAATTTTACGAAGCATGGTTTGCTATAGTACTGTGAGCTGACTGAAAGAGATAATTGTATCCCAATGAGAATGCTGTAATTGAAGACAGATTTACATATGAATTTTAGGCAAGCAGCCCTGAGATTGGGTACCGAGACCCTGCTTGTTAGATGATATTTCAGTGTCAACTTCTACTACGGATACAAAGTGAAACCTGAGGTGCTGAGAACGAAAGAAATCCAGCTAGGCAGGTGGACTATTTGTAATGTCAGGCATCAGTAGAGAAACCAGGTTCACATATCTCTACTTATCTAAAAGTAGGCATCAGTCGTCCATAGAAGACTGACACTCTCTTTCTACATTGGCCAATTAGCCCTTCTTAGTTTATACAAGTTTCTGGCCAGAGACTCTACAGTGGAAGTAATTAGAATCCTTTCTCCCCAAACATGTTTGACATTCATGAAACCAATAAAAGACTACTTCTGGATTCTACTTTGTCTAAATTTTCTTCCATTCTCTACACTGTATACTGTATGCTGTACAAAAATCCTAATTTCTTAAAAAGAAAAACTCAGAACAATAAAAAAAAAAAAAAAGACAAAAAAAAAAAAAAAAAAAAAAAAAAAAAAAAAAAAAAAAAAAAAAAAAAAAAAAAAAAACCGTAGTGGCTATAATTCTATGCAGCACTCTGGGAACCTGAAAAAGGATGTTTGCAAAAATCAAGCTTTTTTGAGTTTTTACGAACCTAACATTAATAAATCTCAATTTAAAGAAAAATTGGAACGGCTGGCCAAATACCTCAGCAGATTCAAGCACCTGCAAGCAACTGCAGGGGCCAGGGTTTCAATTCCCAAGTCTGCCATGTCAGCACTGCCCCCAGGGTGAGCTGAGACTACAATTGAGACTGGGCAAAGCGATACATGCCTGTAATCCCAGCTCTTGGGAGGCTGTAAGCAGGCAGATCCCTGAGTCTGATCTAGTACTGAGACTCTGAACACCCTGTAGACCCATCCTTAAAATATGAAAACATAAATAAAGAAATAAATAAAAGGTATTTATAAAATAAAAAAATAAATGAAATCATGCTTGGAGACACAAGTCAGCAGCAAGGTCCTCGGTTTGATCTCATGTACCAAAGATCAAAACAAAAAAGCAAAATTACCAAAATGCAAAGAAGAAATGTCAATCATTCAAAAGTCTCTCTCTGTCTCTCTCTGTCTCTCTGTCTCTGTCTATCTCTCTCTTTCTCTGTATATATATATCTATCCTGCAGAACTGAACACACCTCTATTTTATGAGTTCACATATTTACCTTTATTGTGTTGATGTCTATTTCTTCTATAATATCACTATTTTTGTTATATTTTGTTTAATATTCTACCTGTTATATCTTTGTAGACAAACGAGATGTAAATCAAACTAAACTCTATAAGAGGCTAATATTCAGATTGTTTATTCTTGTTTCAAAGGCCAGTGCAGTGCTATTACACACACACACACACACACACACACACACACACACATATAGAATGAATGAATAATAATAAGAAAAAGAAAGAAAACTAATGCTTTATGCATGTAGAAAATCAGACATGTATTACTTCATTAAGAAAAATAAAATTGAAGCTTAATGATAAGCATCTAAGTTGAATCTGATCAAATTTTTGCATACCAAAGAAGGAAAAGTATTCTTCTGTCTATAAATTACCATTGTTGAAATATATTAGTATGAACTTAGTGGCCTGGAATGCATATATATATATATATATATATATATATATATATATATATTGTCTCACAATTCTAAATGCCAGTGTCTGAAATAAATGTCAGGGACAAATTGTTGTCATAGTTTTATTCCTTCATATATATATATATATATATATATATATATGTATATATATATATATGTATATATACATATACATATATACATATGTATGTATATATATATACATATGTATATGTATATATATGTTAATATCCAAGATCTCCATGGAATTTCCCTTTCTCTATGACTTAGTATACAACCTACCTAACACAATAGCTTCTTTAGAGATCATTGTTAGGTTTACTCTCAGCAACATCAATTACAGAAGTTCTCCAGCATTTCTAAAGAAGACATACAAGTTTTGTGTCTGTGTAGTCAAACACAAACACTTATGGAAATATAGCTAAGAGAATTCAGAGAAAATGAAGTGCTCCTAATAGAAAGGACTCACAAATATCACTTTTCCACAGAACTACTACTGCTTCCCAGAATTCTTCAGCTCTCACATGTTCAATTGAAATTCCATTGCTCTTTCCAGGAACAAGTTTGAGGTAATGATTTGCTACCTCTGAGGCTTTCTCCTCACTCTTCCCTGCTTCCCTACTGTAACCATGACTGTAGAGACCTGTATGGCCCCTAAATGAGAACTTTACAGCCAAGCAGTGCTGACAGTACTTCATTATAAAGATGCATGTGGTAGCTGCTAGCTAATGAATGGCGGTGCTCAGAAGGATAAATTCGGCTTCTCCCCAATACAATTGAACATCGTATTTCCCTAATTTAAGCCTGATTTAGTCGCTGGGGTATTTGGATGCCTCTTCTATGGTGCCGATAGTTAATTAAACAGATGTTGCAGAGGGAATCATTAATTTTAGTGCTGCAGATGGGAGTGGAATGACTTTGTGAAGTTAATGCTTCAGCAAAACAATGGACTTCTATCATCAGTTGGTATAAACTGGGCAAATTAAGAGAACAAGTAGAATAGGTTAGGTTGCTCTGAACAAATATCAATTATTTGTTGTAGGAATTATGTGTATTTTTGTCGTAACATTCCCATAAGGGGAAAACATGGGTATATACAAAAAGCAATAGGGAAAGCAAGAGGCAGGTAGCCCAGAAAAATCTGAAGCTTTATGGGAAGACTTTTTAACTTTGCAAGGCCTAGTTTGTATGTAGGAGTAAATGGTTGAGGAATATGAATAAAGCTAAATAGAACAGGAAGATATATGACAAAGGTGACAGCCAAGGGTGCACACAACTGAAGATGGAAAGCATTTCACTTGGATTTCACCGAGGCTTACAATTCTATCTTGGTAAACCACTACTCTGAAATTCATTAAGCTTGACCCTGGATATATTTAGACATCAACATTGCATTCTGGTACTTATTGTTCACTATTTGATGTGCAAGCTAACATTAGATGGATTCTGGAAACCCAGTGACTGGCTAGCCTTTCCAGCAAAAACTGTTTGGCATTAGATTTCTTCTATATGCATGGTTCCATCTCCTGGAACCAATTAGGGACAAGCTCCGACCACAGTATGCCAAGCTTCAGTTAATGCTTGCTGTTGACTCATAATAACTGTGCACTTAGCAATAAACATGGAAGACAGAGAACCTGCATCCTCAGAGGTGGTAGTGACTTAGAAGAAACACAGTTGTGAGCTGTGTGCCCCAGAATAGTGCCCTGTACAAATACATACAAGTTTAAAACGTATTATTTTGGGAAAGTTAAAAAAAAAATATTTGACAAGGATCTTTGATGAACTGGGATTGGGTGCTTTCTTAATGATCATGATGAGCAAACTTGATAAGTATAGAAGGAAACTGAAGTCTCAAAGCAAAAAGGAATCCCAAAATTGTTTCTTAACACTGTTTCTGAATTTTTTTTCAGGAAGCCAGCTTTGCTATAAATGTGGTGAATCTGCTTATCTATTACATGAATTTTGAAGCAATTTGTCACAACATTTGATGAAAATTCCAAATAAGGTGAATACTCATCAGACCAACAACTACAAGAACTATAGGGAAAGAGATATTTAAGCTAATCCTTGAAGAGGTTTTACTCAACATATCAAGATGGGGATAGATATTATCACAGATACAGGTTTCTCTATGGTGTCTTAGAATCCAGGTGATTTCTTTTCATACAACCATCTCAAACTTGAGATTAGCCACCTAGTCAGATGTACTAACTATAATACTGACCACAAGATTCTCTGTGTCTTGAAATGTTGCATGACAAAGAATTAAGATCGTTTCTGACCGTTTTAAGGTTGCTAGTCAGTTGCCCTTAAGAAAATATTGTCTTGAATAATTTGGATGGATGGACTCTATAATTACAAGAGTCTCTAAGGTTGAAATCTCAGAGTCAGAGAGATGAAGACATGAGAAAGAATTGTTTGCTCATGGTGGCTTTGGATTTATTTTCTGGTATCAGGGATTGAACTCAGGATCCTGTGCTTTCCATGCAAGTGTTTATTCTACTACGCTATCTCCTTGGTACCTATGTTGGCTTTAAAGATAGAAATGTATCTTGAACAAAAGCTTCAGATGCTGTGAAGTAAGACTGTGGATCCTACCGCGACCCTCTGGAAAGAAATACAGCTTTGATAACACTTTGCTCCTAATTTAATGACATTTATTTCATACACTAGCTTCTAGAATCATTATACAATACAATCGTGCATTTTTAGGTCACTAATTTCATATTAATACATTGCAAAAATAGCACATTTATAGACAGATAAAGGTTTTTTTGGTATGCATAGCTTTCATCTAGATATTTATCATTTAGCTTGACTAGTTTTTGTTAATGAAGTAACATTCATTTGATTTTCTCCTTCCATGGAACACTCTTTTCCTTTTCTTTTTTATATGTATTACAGGCTTTACAAGGTCTCACTTCTCAGATAAGACTTGTAGTGATCCTTCTGTTTTCCACGTCTCAAATGCTGGAATTGCAGTCACTTGCCACCATGCCCAGTCTCAGTTCCCTTCCCAGCATGCCCCAGAGGCATGGCAGGCACAGCATGCCAGGGACTGAATCCTGGTTCCTGCACTTGCCAAGGCAGGCACTTTAGTCCGCTAAGTTATCTGGCGGGCCCTTTTCTTATTTTCTTTCATTCATTCTCTCTACAAATAACTGCTTGTAGTTTCTAAGGTATGATGGTGATTATATCTGAGAGCTCCTTTTCTTCAGAAGCTTGAAAGGAGAAGAAAGGTGTGGAGTTCAGATGGGGACGACCCAGTCATTTATTTATGTTAAATGTGATGCTCCAGCAGGCTGTTGGAAATGCATATTTGCTGATTAAAGGTGAGAAATAGGCTAGAAATATAAGTGTCATCCTAGTTATTTATCATTTATCCCGATTGCATTATTAGTACAGAAAATGGCTCAAGAATGGTGCCAAATGTTGCATCTAATGATGCCCTTGGATGTCCTGAAGCAAATTGGCTCCTTCCTTGCATATCTTATCATTGAGTCCTGGTTCTCTGGCTTTCACAGGCATCACTGGGTGTCACAGAGAAGGAACGCTGGCCAGAACCAAGTGATATACAAAACGATTACTTTGCCTCATCTCCACACGGAGCTGAGCACACCAGCTGTGCAGGGCTCGTTCATGTGCCACGTCTCCAAGTGTGCTGATGAAACCGTATGCTCATTGATCTCCAGGGGCTCAGTTCCGCTATGGCATTGACTCCGCTGTGTAAATAGGTTTGATTTTTGTTTAGGGCATTATTGATAGCACAACCCTATTGTTCTGAAACCATATTCAGCAATAATTGGTTCCAGGAGTGCATCCCTTTCCCATCTAAGTGATGCTTTCTGGCTTAGATTCATCTGTTCTCTCACTATATTATTGATGGTTCACCCATAAAGGCTTAAAAATGTTCAAAGTTCAGTACCTGACACGCCAATTTCCTCCTCATGCAAAATTAGATGACTTATAAAACTATGTAGTTTTGGACAGTTTTCAGGGTTTAGTCCAAAAGAGAAGTAAAAAATAATAATAACCCAGTCCTTAGAAATAAAAATTAAGGCTGAAATACTATTATAATCTTGGCTATCTCTTTTGTGTGTATTTTGTTTGTATGTGATAATTGTAGGATTAATTCACAAACTATTATAAAATAACCCAAATGGAGAAGGAAGCTTAGAGGAATCATATTGCATACAACAACGCAAATGGAAAACCTTTAATTAATTAGAGCAAGCCCACACAAAATTATTGAGAATGCACTGAGAGTATAGTATCTCCAATGTACTGAGGCAATTTCTAAATGATTAAAATTTATTTTCTTACAAAACTATTAACCTAACTTTTTACAATCATCTCCTCTATTTATGGTATTAGTCAGACAGTTGTAGAAATAAAGGATAATAGTTAAATGCCATCATTTTCCCCTTGAAATTACCAAATCCCTACATGATATCTGCACAAGGTTGCCTGTTACACAACAAAGATGAAGTGATGTAGTCTAAGCCCTCATGTTGGCTTTTGTCTTCCAAGAGCCACTTAAATACACAGAGGGACACAGGGGACATGTGTCTATATGTCAAGTGTGAATATATATAAAGTCATTGAGTATAGTCCTTGGTAGATATTGAGTTACCCTCAGTTTCTTCTTTACTTCTTATCCCATTTATATTTCTGCATTTAATGCTGCATAAACATCAATCTTAAAGGACTTAATTCTCCATAAATTCTCATTGACATATAGAAAATAACAACAAGAGTAACAAAAACATAGTTTAGGATAAGCACCAAAAAACATCAAATGACTAGTTTCTTTAAAATTAAGGAATGTATATATGTATATGTATGTATATATATATATATATATATATATATATACAAATATATATTACCTGTATTATATAAATATATATATGTATATATATATATATTATATAATATTAGTAAGATCTTATTTCAAAAACTTGTCTGTTCACCAATTCATTTCAAAAATAAATGCATCCAACACAATTTTCCTGCAGTTCTCAAACTTCACATCATGAGACAAACAGTACCATAGCCATTTTCCTCAGGTACAATATTCCCCAACTTTCCCAGTATCAAAATCAAATTAAATTCATAGAACAAAGTACCATAGTATATAACTAGTTACGTAAATCCATGTTAAATATGACAATTATGTATATGTTTCCATGCTGATAAAATCTGGGGAAAAGAGTAGGAAAAATCCTGCTTTAATACAGGACCTAGGAAACTCTTGTATCATGATTAGTGATGTTTAGTCAGGTGAATGGTGGAAATCTGGTACAGAACATGCACAGTTTTCAGTATGTGGCATAGGCACAACAGATTTGGGGAGTCCACAGCATCAAGTAGAAGCATCTTCAAATTTCCTCTTGTCAATGCAACACAGCTACTGGCCTGGTACTCTCATAATGAAAGTGAAACTTTTTACTGCTGTGAGTTTCAGAGCCCTTTTTTCTTTTCTTTTCTTTTTTTTTTCTCAAGTTGCCAATCATAAGATAGGGCATTTCTAGGTCAGGATGAGCTGTTGCCTAAGGGAAGTGGATTGCATAAGAAGAGTTTTATCTATTTGTGCACCGAAGGATTACTCTCTTATGAAGAAGAGGGGAAAGCTAATGAGTATTATTTCTATAATTGTAGTAATGCCTAGCCATGATATCTTCTGGACATGTTGGGTATGTGCTAATAAGGAGGAGCTTGGCGTGGTGAGGGATACCAGGTTTGTTCATTTTGGCACAATCTGTAGCACCTCAGTTGAATAATGCTGATTGTAAAACATACCACCTGGAAACATTGCTGACTCTGCAGAGCCCAACACTCTTACAATGCAGCTCCACAGAGTTCACAAGAAAGAGCCTGACCTTAACATAGATGGCCCATTCATTTCAATCTCACCTTGCCGTTGTCCCAGTTGCAAGTCATGAAGCTCCATGAGGAAACAATTCAATTTTGTTCCTTTATCAGTGCATACAGCTATGAACTTTACATAGAAAATACGATCCTTTGGAATTGGACTAGGGATTATAAAATAATTGATGAAATATTTGTAGTAATATCATGAAGGAAACCCAACAACAAGGATCATGATTTGTTGGCAGATTTTCTCATTGCTCTATATATATTCCAGAAGGTATATAACCTTAATCATTTACCATTGGTATGTTTCTCCAGAACATTATGAGAATTTATGAAGAATGAAGTCCTTTAAGATTGATGTTTATGCAGCATTAAATGCAGAAATATAAATGGGATAAGAAGTAAAGAAGAAACTGATGGTAACTCAATGTCTACCAAGGACTATACTCAATGATTTTTGTATATATTTGCATTTAAATTAAGGGATATAGCTTTACAAAATGAGAATCACTAACTTTAGTTATTAGGATAATGAGATAAGGCTCAGGTAGGTATTTAATTAGATCTGCTTGTGTAAAATTAGCATGATTTTTTCTCTCTGTGCTTTATTCTATTACTCCCTGGTACATGTGAGAGGCAGAGAACAATTGTATATAAGAATGAGATTAAGTACTAACCTAAAGTGTGGAACAAGATTAATGATAGGAAATCCATTATAGACCAAGGAGGATTAAGAGAGGACTAAAGAATAGCCAGAAGAGTTTTCCCCCATAGGTCTTGTGAATGTGTATCGCTCTCACCATGGATGAACCCATGGCCCCGTGAAGAAGCTGATGAGAAACAATTCACTATGCAGTGCCAGTGAGAGACTGTGAAAGGGAAAGAGAGTTAGATCACTGCTTTCTTCTTCTTTGTGCATAGTTCCAGGGTTTTCCAGAACAGAAGGCAGAGGCTATGACTGATGGTCAGCAGGCCTAGTGACCATGATATCCCTCATGCCCTTCTACAGCCAAATCACGGAAATGTTGGAAGATGTGAAACAGATGTGAGACTCTCAAAGGTATGAGTACAAAAATTTGAGATTTTTTGAAGATATCAAACAATATATCTCCTTAAAATCTTGGAAAGGTTTAGATATGCATGAAATAATAAACATGGATTATAGTCCACATAATAGCAGCTGATGGTCTTACACCAATGAACATTGTTATCACTGAAGTACTTGACTGGTAGAACCTTTTTTAAAAAAATAATGATGATATTAAAAAATAATTCAAACATGGAAAAGAAATTGAAAGAAAACAGGTAAAGGCAACAGATTTCTATATACCCAGTACCCAGACTCTATAAATATTAACATCTAATACACCTGCTTCTGCTCTGTCTGGAAGCAAAGCCAGAGCCAGCTGCAGACCTCCCACTCTCTGGCCATAGATTTCCTCCTTCACCCTCCAGAAAATCACTGTCCTGTAGTTCGCTCCTGTTGTTCCTGTAAGGTTTCCCCTCACACAAATGAGGGAGCCAGCTCTAATTTTTAGGAAACTAGGCATTAAGAGTAACAAAAGCAACAATTAATTTTTAGAAGACATTCTATCCCTAAATGTTCCAATTGAACTAAGTCACTAAAAAGAGAGTTTTATAAATGATTAACAATGCCATGCTGTTTCTTTTCTTGTGTATAGCTTTCTTCATTTTTATCAGGACATTTTATGGTACATAATAAATGTACTCGTGGTGGTAAGGTACATGTGTATGATACATCTCAGTTTTTTTTTAGCTTCTTTTATTCTTCCTTTATTACCTGCACACAGTATCTCTGGAGCTTCTTCTCATTTCAAAAAAAATCTATCTCAGTTCCTTCTATTCTTTAGCTTTACTCTAGTCTTCCCTTATACCGCAGGTTACTCATAAAAGAAAAATCATATGATATTCAAGCATGTGGTTTTTATTTATTTTACTTAACGTTATGGATTCAGTATATAGCTATTTTCCTAAAATGACTGTAATTTATCTTTGTGTGTAACACACACAGGCTACTTCTAAGATTTAACTATCGCAGATTGTGTTGCTATAAACAACATGTAGTACCGACTATATGAATCATTATAATATGATGTTTAGCTTTCAGGAAGGTACCTGAAAAGAGAATAGCTGGTTCCACTAGAATTTACATTTGCAAGATTTTTAGGAATCTCCCTGCTGACTTCCAGTAACTGTAC
Source organism: Myocastor coypus (assembly GCA_004027025.1). Lineage (NCBI taxonomy): Eukaryota > Metazoa > Chordata > Mammalia > Rodentia > Myocastoridae > Myocastor > Myocastor coypus. The sequence continues at coordinate 7,357 of PVJA010001726.1, read as the reverse complement.
TGGTTTACAGCACCATCAGCAATGTAGGTTCTCATTTTCTTTTCCCACACAGACTCACAAGCACTTATTATTATTTAATTTCTTGATGAGTCATTTTTCATCCAGAAAACTGGGCTTCCTAATTAAAACTTACATATCTGTAATTGTCAATTCGAGTTGTACATAAAAAGTTATTAATAGATAAATTCTAAAAAAAATCCAGGTGAGAACCTCAACCCTGAAATTCTGCTTTACTAGGGCTTCGAAATCTAGAGTTTGAAAAATTTCCCTTGACAGTTATAACACAAAATTAGTATTAATATCCATTTGTATCAATATTTTTAAATGTTCATTCAGGTGATTCATTGATTAATACTGTTCTCTTTAGCTGTAAAATGATCCATTAAGTTTCACGGTCCTACCTCTGGGTATGTGTTACATATATTGATGTTTTTAAAAATAGGTTTGCAGCCTTCATGTTCCTTATGATATATAAACATAATTCAACATTTCTAAGTAAGCTTATTTTGTCATAATTTTAGATTGACCAATGGCTTGTTCAAGGAGCTCCTCTATTTTCTTTTCCCTGCCTTGCTCTTAGTATTTTATGTGACACTAGTTAGTATATTTGAGAAAACTAAGACATTAATGGACGTTGCTATCAACTACACTGCAGATTTTATTTATATATCTTCAGTATATTCATTAATATCCTTATTCTATCTGCTAGAATATCTGGCTAACAGAGGCCTCGGTCTACTACACTTAGTAAATTCTGTATTTCAAAGATAATTTTAAAAATCAGCTTGGTACTGTTTGAAGACCAATGTTGATAATTGTGAAGCTAACCTAAGCTATTAAATTTTAAGATAACAAAGTGATTTCTGAAAGGACTCATTCCCAGACTGGGCGTGGTGGCGCTTGCCCGTATTCCCAGCATTTTGGAAGCTAAAAACAGAAGAATCACTATGAGTCCAGTCTTTGTACTGAGACCCAGCTGACTCTGTCCTAAATAAAGGAAAAGAAGAGAAAGGACTCATTCTTAAATTAACCCAGTAAAAATGAAAAACCCTAGCAAAGCTTGTGATTCTTTTTCATCACATCCATGTGTGGTGCTCTATGTAATATCAAGGAGGTTTAGAAGAACTTCGTGGAAATGGACACCATCATAAGACTCAGTAGGAATGAAAGGATTCAGTGACCTCCTGGAACTAACTTGCTTTAGGAAATTAAAGAGAAGTTGGTTGCACTAATTCTTCTACTAATTTAGCATACAAATTAATGAGACAAGAACATAACTGTAATTAGAGTCTTAACCACAGATAACACAGATATGTCTTTTTCTCACCATTGTCAAAGTCTCCTGTCCCTATGTGGGGTAAAGTTGAAGCTGGAGATTGGTCACATGCACAGGGATGGAGAAGGCCCAGTCTTGAAAACAAAGAGAGCCCAAGGTGAGCCAGATTATCAAGCTACTACAGCTCCAGAAAAATGAGGTGCCCAGAGGTAGTCCTTAAAACAGGTTGCTAGGCAGCAGGCTGTCATGTGACATCAACCCACAGAATATATAAACGAACTCACTGGAGTGATTGGGCAGTCCCTTTCCTCCCACTCAGAAAGAGTGCAGCGCTTGATCTCCCCTTTCTCATTTCTGACCCTTATCTTTATTTCTCCATCCTCCCACCATGTTCCCTCTGGGAACCTGGAGAGTTATACTGGAAATGGCATTAATATATAGAAAACAGAGATCAAGGAGCCTTGTATCTAGAAAAGTACCTGTTTCCATGCCTGGAAGCAAAGTATGCAACAAAAAATACACATTCTGGATAAGTATTCTAAAATTATATTTTATTTTATTCATTAACAACAACAACAACAACAAAAACCCTCTAAAATTAATGTAGACCATACTTACATGGACAAGTTACACACTGGAGCACAGACTCAATTTCAAATAAAAGAACAATGGAAGTGAATTTCTCATGATATCTATTTATGATGCTTGGACTCAACTCTCAGTGCTGTTTAGATAGATTTTATAGTTAGATTTACATTTTTCAGAAACATGATTATTTTAAACTATTCCACTTGGAAAGAAACACTTTAAATGTACTTCTGCAGGATATTGAGATTTCAATATTTATTTGTTGAGCATTGCCATAAATGTTTTAAGCTGTGTTTAAGTACTAAATTGTGACCATTATCAGGTTAAGGTAATAAAGAATGAAAAAAGAACAAAATAACAGTTGCAGATGAAAACTCACAGAGGGACAGCATGCAAATTACATATATCCACAATTTCGAAAATTGCGGTATGTTACCACCTTGTTTGAATTTTACAAAAAGTACTGCAAGGTTCTATGGTTGCTTTCATCACCTATAGTCTCATTTTTAAAATTATAGATGGTAGGTGGCTGTTTGGAATAGCCAAATTAACTGCAAAAGAAGATTCACTTATTTTATTTAACAATGTCAATTGAGTATTTATTCTGCTGAGTTCAGGAATAAAGAGAATTCTTAACTTCAGTATTTTAAACACTGCGGAAACATACTTAGCAACCACAGAATAATCTGGACAGTTTATAAATAAGTTTTACCATGAAATAAGTAGTGCTTCATCGTGGCATTGAAAAGTTATCTTGACTTCGGACATATTTAGGAATTTTTTACACAATCAAAAGGGTATCTATTTCATTATAGGATTTAAGGCAATGAAAATGCATGATGAGATAGTTTCTTTAAATAGGTTGATCAACTGGTAGTAAGCCATGGCCCAGTATAAAATTAACCTAGAGGGCAGAGACATTAATATGTTATAATTTATGGAACAAAATTGCATATTCACTATTCTATGATCTAGGAACTGTCTCATGTTAACATTGAAAAATAATCCCCATACTTATTATTAGGTAAGTAAAATTATATAAGGCTCTTTGTCAGATTAAAGAACATCTAATCCGGCTCATTAAATTTGTATACACTGAAATCAAGACCTACAAAATGGAAATTGCTTATCCAAGTTCACCGAGTTATTTTGAAATGAGTTCCAACTCTATGATAACACTTCTACCTCCTAGTCCACCATCAGTTTATGCTAACTACTTGCCAAATTTGGCTAATAGATAATTCATAGCTATCTGTGACTAATAGTGATAAACAATCACCTAACTTTCAAAAATATCTCCAAGTTCTGCACATAATTTGTAAACTTACAAGTTATTCCCTGCAGGTCTATACTCTCTCTGACATAGGTCTACTCTAATGTTTGAAAATCCTAACTCTACTATTTCTTATGAGAAACTATAGATTAGTCCCTTTTAATTATTTTTTCATTTATAAATATTTCTATATGTAAAACTTGAAACATAATGACTAATGTGTCAATATTCGCATCCAAGACAGCCTGGAGTGTCTATGATTAACACCTGACCCTCCCTAAGACTACAACTAGAAAATACAAGTGGAAATGCTAGAAACACAAGAGTATGAAAATTAAATCAACAAGGCATCTTGTAAATATTTTAGTTCATTCCCTTCTTTAACTTACAGTTCTTGGGCAACAGAAGAGCTGTTGAAATCACATAGCGATCCCATTGTGCAAGGCATTTTTGTTGTAAAGTTAGCAACTTAGTGTCCATAGCAGATATTAATATTCTCCAAGTTCTGAACCCTAGGAGGCCATGACCAAGGCATGAGCAAAGTCTGTTCCTGGTAAGAGCTCTCTTCCTTCCTGTAGATGACCACATTTTACTTTGCCCTCAAATGATGTGGGCAGAGGCCTGAGGCTAAGTAGACAAAGACAGAGAGATGAGATAGACAAAAAGAGAAAGCAGCAAGGCAGAGAAGAGGAGAAAAGCTATCACTGATGTCTCATAAGAACGTTAGTCTCAACTTCTATGACAGTATTTGTCACTAATTATTTGACATAGGTATCATCTCACACTTTAGTCACCTAAGCAGTTAAAGTTTTCATTTGAGAATTTTGAAGGAGTACAAAAATGCAGTCCATAGAAGATGTAAATACTGATTTTCATACTGAAATTAAAGTGACAGAGTTTCCCAGAAATTGAAAATTCAGATCCTAAATACTCTTGTATAACCAGATTATGCTGTGTTTACTAATGATGCATTCATTTCAATAGGGCTTTAAGGTATTATCTTGATCTAACCTACATCCTGAGACTCACAGATTTTCAAAATAGTGTGTGATTTGAAGAAATGTATGGGTATAGACAGCAAGGAGAATATGTATTGATTGAACCAATTTATAAAAAACCGATCAGACAATCATCTTACTGGTTGTAATCAGCCATTATGAGAATATTAGAATGTGGAAATTAGAAAATGCAACATATCAGGACTCATCCTGCAAAACCATTCACGAGTACACATCGGGACATATTTGGTCAGTGATTTAAAGATAAGAGTATCTGTGTGTATCTCTGTGTGCATAAATGGAATAGTTACTGGTGGGGGCTTTAGGGACAGACATCCTGCTATGTATTCTATTTTGGAACATATTAGGCAACAGATATCCTTATGTTGCTGAGCAGTGGGCAAAGCACTCACTCTGATTGATCTCTACACTTCCAACTACAAAGTGGGATAAATTATCTTCTCCTCATATGAGTTCTTTCTGCATGAAAAATTCTTAAGATATTGCACAGTGATTACAAGAAAGATTATCATCGAACAAAATTTAATACAGAGCTGGCCTCTGAGATTTAATAATGGTGTGAGCTAGAGAAAGTCATTTAATTAGACTTAAATCTCCTGCTCCTATCTATAAGATAGGTTTGATGTGAATCATGAATTAGATAACGGTGGAACATCCATAGCTCACTTTGGGGGCACCTTTGCAGTCCAACTTTAATGTGTTTGGTTTTTCGATTACTACTGTTATAGCTACGCTGTCGACCATCTCTGCTAAGGTTACCGCTGCACTCAGTATGGATGGACTTCCCTGCTCTGTGGGATGTGAGGGAGGAGTCGGGAGTGTTGAGAGTAGAGAGGCTCAAGCTTTGCCTTCCTCACAGCAGCAAATACTGTTCTCGTCAAGAGGTGACTAAACTGTGAGCCCCAGATACTGGATTGTTACCTCTCCTTTACGAACGCATTAGAAAGTACGAAATCCGAACAAATAAAGGCTTATTGCTGAGAAGACATCAACAGCACGTAAAAAGGTCCTATTGTGATCTCTGCAGAGGGAATTCAGTCTCTGCTACTGATTTCTGCCCACAGCTCACCATTGTCTGGAGAATGCATATGGTTTTCGATGGAACGGAGGCCAGGATGGTGTCAGAAATTAGAGCATAAATATGAAACTGAATAAAATACACTTTGAGAAGGGAGGTGGAAGGTTCCTCCAGGAAAACACCAATGAATCCTGCCTCTTGAAAAAGTAGTAGATATATCTTTAGTAGGACATTTCAATTTGAAAATGGAGAGCTACATAGGTCATGAGCATAGATCTGGATGTTTTCCTTTAATATGCTCTTTTATAAAGTAATTTGACCTTATAGTCGACGTAGAATCCTCATATATTATATGGGTGATAATATGCCTTTCTGAAATGGCTGCTGTGAGGATGAAATTACTTAGAATGTGAACACCACAGATCATAGTCCCATTCCCACACCGTGGTATGAGCTCCATAAGTTTACTATTACCAATGCCATTATTTTCTGTTCTCTCGCTTTTGCTCTTCTCCTCTACTTCACCTCAGCCTTTCTTGCTTTCCATCATTACTTTGGTCATCCTTTTCAGCATCAGCCTTTTTACTCACGTCACTTGTAGTCTTTATCATGAATGACATCTCTTTTTATTTAATACTCATTCTAATTATGGTTGTTATTTCACAGATTATTAAATGGAGAGAGAGATTAATAACATACCTGTCACAAACATATGCAGTCAGTCTGCAGTAAAACTGAGTTTTAAGTATATACATCTTAGCTCTAGAGCTGATGGGCTCTCACGTACTTATGCATTTGTGTATTTGCTAGTTGTTTGAAAATTAAAATTCCCCAATACCCTTCCTTTCTTATCATCATTCTCTTTGAGAGTCTTATGTGAATTTTATTATCTGGCTATTGGATTGGGAAATTGAATATGATCATCATTAATGTTCTTTTTATCTACAGAAAGCTGCATGTAATTGCCTAAAATACATGCTGACAATTAAAAACCTGGGTTAATTCATGCACAAATATTTAGAAATCACTTGCCATATGTTGGGCTCTAATCTTGATGACAGAGACAAAGTAATGAAAATGTAGACTAGGCTCAAGTTACCATTGAGCATATATTCTCATCTGAGGGAAAACAGTAGAAATAATGGGTGGTTTGAAACTTCTTCTTCCCCTTTACATGGCCAGGCAGTAAATATTTTATGTATCGAGGGCCACATTGTCTCTGGAGCAAACACTCAGCCCTACCATTATTCTGCAAATGCAACCATTGACAATATTTAAATGAATGACTCTGTTCCCTTGAAGGATTACGTATTAAAACAGGTGGCTAGCCAGATTTGTTTTTCAAACTACAGCATGTTGACCCTTGAGTGAATGAACACAAAGCCACAATAATATTTGTTATCATTATTGAGTAAACAGGTAATGTAATTAATATATTGGATGACATCTTGGTAGTGTCTCCTTTAGTTTGTATGCATTAGTACAACTTTTCAGAGAAGAACACATGGCGGATGAAACTTGAACAACATGTAGGAGACAGATATATGAAAATATAGAGTAAGAACACAGAAAGGAAATGCAGGGTTCAGAAGAGTAAGTCTTAGAACCTGCTCATGAAGAACAAATGTGAAATAGATAAGGTTGGAAGCACAGCTACTAATATATGTTAAAGTAATTTATAAATTAGTAACTTTTTATTGCATTATAAAAACGATGAGCAATTGTAGGGCTATTTTAGGAGAGAAGATGATGTATTTACATTGAAATTATTTGGGAGGATTCTGGGACATTAGATGTAGTGAAATAGTTTCTATCTTCCTTTAGTCTCTACCTAAAACAATGTGACTGCACAAAAAAACCAAGATCACACACGTAAAATAATTCCAGGCAAATTAAGGCGATGGGCTATTTTCAGACAGACCAAACTGTAAGTGAATTTCCAGCATCCATAAAACTGAATCAGCATTGCTTCGACTTGCCCTTGACCACCCAGCAAGAAAAAGAAAAAAAAATGCTTAATCACAATGCATGAAACGCAGAGCTAGATTGGTGAGATGAGCTCTAGGAGGCTTAGATTCAATAGCCTCCAACATTACAAGCTTCACTGGTGGCCCACTGCAATTGCAGAACATTTGACTGTGTATGTATCTGCTTCCTCTTAGTCCAAAGAGAAGTATATTCTT